>JAXQQM020078810.1:0-157811 GCA_034641835.2 Pinus albicaulis | reverse complement strand
GAATTCTGGGCAAAGGCAGTGGAGACTGCATGTTACTTAGTTAATAGATCACCTTCATTAGTGTTGGAGGATAAGACTCCACATGAGGTATGGACTGGTAAGAAACCCTCTCTTTCACATCTCAGGCTATTTGGATGTGATGCATATGTACATGTTCCAAAGGAGAAAAGGACCAAGTTGGATAATAAATATGAAAGGTGCATCTTTATTGGGTATAAGGATGGTTTAAAGGGTTACAAGCTGTGGAACCCAGAAACAAGGAAGGTTGTGTACAGCCAAGATGTGGTGTTTAGAGAAGTGAAAGATGTTGTTAAACATGAAGTCCTACCAAAGGAACCTGAGAAGATAGAGTTTGAGCTAAAGGAGGATGAATCAGACTCTACAATAGAAGAAGACTCAGAAGATGAAGAGCCACAAACTCCAACTTTGAGAAGATCAGTTCGGGAAAGAAGGCAACTAGAAAGGTATAGTCCATCTGCTTTCTGTTCAGGTTTTGCCTTAACTATAACTAATGATGAACCCAGAACTGTCAGGGAGGCAGTAGATTCAGAGGATGGAAAACTATGGAAGGAGGCCATGGTTGATGAAATGGCATCCTTGCACAAAAATGAGGCATGGGATCCGGTGGAGTTGCCGGCTGGAAGGAAGCCCATCGGGAGAAAATGGGTGTTTAAGAAGAAGATGAATGTAGAAGGCAAGGTGGAGAAATACAAAGCTCGGTTGGTAGCAAAAGGTTATTCCCATGTGCCGGGAATTGATTTTGGTGATATTTTTTCTCCTGTTGCCAAGGTTACTTCTATTAGATTACTTTTATATGTTGCTGCTGCATTTGATTTTGAGATAGAAAAGATGGATGTGAAGACAACATTTCTTCACGGGGATCTATAAGAGGAGATCTACATGAAGCAACTTGAAGGCTTTATGGTGAAGGGTAAGAAAGAACTGGTGTGCAGGTTGAAGAAGTCTCTGTATGGGTTAAAACAGTCACCAAGGATGTGGTATTAGAAATTTTATACCTATATATGGGGACTTGGCTTCAATTTCGGTATAAAGAAGGATCACTGTTTTATTTTAAATTAATTGGTGACCGTGTTATTTATTTGGTCTTGTATGTGGATGATATGTTGTTGATTGGAAATGACAAAGAAATTATCCAATATTTGAAGACCCAAATGTTCTCCAAATTCAACATGAAGGATCTTGGTGCTGCAAATTATATTTTGGGCATGGAAATTAAGAGAGATCGAGCAAAGAGGAAGCTCTAGTTAAACCAGAGGAAGTATGTCGAGACTATATTGCAGAGGTTCAATATGCAGGATAGTAAACCGGTGAATCTTCCTATTACTGTAGGTGTAAAGTTGTCTGATAAACAGTGTCCCAAGACACAAGAAGAAGAGGAGGATATGTCCCCTGTTCAATATGCAAGTCTAGTGGGTAGCCTGATGTATGCAATGGTCTGTACTAGACCAGACATTGCACATGCAGTGGGAGTATTGAGTAGGTTTATGTCAAACCCAGGGAAGGAGCATTGGATAGAAGTGAAGAGAGTCTTCAGATATTTATGTGGCACTAGTGATTATGGCTTGTGCTATCAGGGAAGACCAGGATTGGAAAGAATGTTGGACATTCATGGTTTTTTTGATGTAGAATGGGCTGGAGATCTGGACCAAAGAATATCTACAAGTGGGTATCTGTTTAGCCTATTTGGAGGCATAGTCAGTTGGATGAGTAAAAGACAGTCTGTAGTTGCTCTTTCAACTACAGAGACAGAATACATAGCAGCCACTCATGCAAGCAAGGAAGCAGTTTGGTTGCAGATATTGTGTTCAAGTATGGGGTTGGTACATCGAGCTATAAGGATAGACTTTGATAGCCAAAGTGTAATTTTCTTGGCTAAAAACCCTGCTTATCATTCAAAGACAAAGCATATTGATGTTTAATATCACTTTGTTAGAGATATGGTTGAGGCTAAAAAGGTGTTGCGTGTAAAGGTGGACACTTTGAAGAATGTTGCAGATGCATTGATGAAGTCTGTGAGCACTCAGGAGTTCTCTTGGTGTATAGAAACAATGGGTGTTGAAAATTTTGGCTAATGACTAAGCTCTCTTGTGGCCCCCTACGGAAAGAAAACAATAAGTGGGAGAATGTTGGGTATGTGTTATATTCTTTCCACGACTAGCTTCACGTGTTCTACGTTGTGTCGGGCACAGCAGGGGGGTCACAAGGGGGGAGGCAGCCCCCCATGTTAGGGTCCGGGGCAGCGCCCCGGAATTTTTGTTTTCTGTGCGGACCCACTCATAGGGAGACCCACCCATGTTTTGTGCATGTGTTTGCACATGGTTTTGGGGTACTATGGTTTTCGGCCCCTGCTATTTTGTAGATCCGGTCAAGGGAACTACGGTTATGTTCTAATCCAGGGTTAATGGATTGGGGTTTATGTATGCTTCAGCGTGTATATATATGTGTTGTAACATTAAAATGAATATAATGAAATATCAAGCTGGTCATCCCAATTTGGGATCCAGGGGAAAATCTCTGTGTTTATTCTTTTTATGTTTTATGCTCTTGCTATTTTTTATTTTCTGTTATAAGATTCATGTGTAGATAATTTCTGTTTAGGGTTAAAAACCTACAAATTTTTTATTGGTAATGACAATGATAAATTGATTTTCTTAAATGGCCAAAGGAAGAGTGATGGATAGATAACTAAAACTATCATAGAGATGGAGGATCAGAATTCTATTATGATGAAGAATGAAGAGATAGTGTCACCACGAAACTTAACTTGTGACAAAGAAGAAGATAGTTAGGATTGTACAAATATTTTTTCAAATGAGATGATAGATTTGTGGCATGAGTTAATTATTTTGGAGAAGAGGCTAGAAAAACAAAGAATAAGTGTTCACCTTGTAAACAAAGAAAAAGTTCATTGTTATGAACTACAACGAAGATACATCCTTGAAATGGATGATATGGAGGAGAGCTGAGCTGACAGTGTCGAGAATTATTTGGAGAAGTTGAATGAGCATACTCATGTGCTGATAGAGGAGGAAATTTCAGAGCAGCAAATTAAAATGTTCGAGAGAACACAAAGGTTTTATGATTTTGGTTTTAATTATTGTTTTATGATTACAGGTTTTGTTGCAAATGCTGAAGAAAATTTGATAGAAATGAGCAACAAAACACTAAAGAAAAGAGAAGGAGATAGCAGTTAATGGAAAATTATGTATCAGTCCAATGAATTGTTGAAGAAAGAAGACAAAGAAATTTTCATAAGTGAGAATGAAGAAGAAGTTACTAGATGTAGTAAACAAGAACATAAGGATGAAAGGGTGCCACTAAGAATAAAAGTTCACCAATCAAGAGGTGGAATTAATGAGAAGTCAGAAGATTTATTAGACAAAGAAATTGAATTGATAATAAGGGTAATGATGAAAGTGTCTCAAAAGAAGACAACAAAAGGAAAATAAAGAAGTAGTAGCAAGAGGAAGACAAGAACAAAATGTGAAAGTATAGCTAGTGGGAAGATGCAGAATAAAGTATGAAAGCCTTGAAAAGTGCAACTGAAGAATGACGAAGACAATGCAGCTTATCAACATTATCAAAATATAGTATGGGATCGAGGAATAGAAAGATTAAAATACATGATCTCAATATCATGATTATTTTTAACCTTAGGAGGATGTATGAGCATTAGCCTCAGAAAATTCTTTGTATTTTAATAGACATAGGGATCTTGTGTTTTCAAGGAAGCTGGTTTCCTATGTATTAATTTTAAATATCTTGAGTGAATTAAGTGAGACATTTAGAATAGAAATTTATTAATTATTTGTGACTCATTTTGTAAATGTTCCCTAATGTTGGAGAACATGAGAGAATTAGGGGAATGAGAGATTTGAAAATTATTTGTAAATCTTAGATTAGGAATTAGTTCGTGATTTATGGGATTGAAGAGGATTTTTAGGGATTAGTTGAAATTATTAAGGATGTGAACCAGAATTAGGGGAATGAGAGATTTGAAAATTATTTGTAAATATTAGAATAGGAATTAGTTCGTGATTTATGGAATTGAAGAGGATTTTTAAGGATTAGTTGAAATTATTAAGGATGTGAAGTAGAATTGGTTCATAGAACCTTTTGTATAAAAAAATTAAAAACCTCAATGAAAATGAAGGAGAGATAATATGATTTAGAAGATTAGAAAAGTTTGGATTGGAAGCCTGCCTACGAGAGAGGTGGAAAAGACCATTTAATTAGAAAATCAGCCCTAAGAGAGAAAATACAGAACACTAGATGTTCTGAGATTTTGTAAATAATGTTTGTGAATGAAAGGAAGGTTTTGATTGTGTTCAGAATTGTTTTTTTTGTGTATGAGCATAATTGAATGAAAAAGAATTCCTATTTTCACCATATCCAAGTAGCGAAAATAGTGGGGGCCTCATACTCCTCACATCTGGGTTCTAAATTAATGGCAAATTTCATCGAAGCTCTTCAACTATCAGCGGGAGCTAAATCAGGTTTTGATAACTCATATTGTTCTTGTGGTTAAGAACTTTTGAAAGAAATCTTGGTGTTGAATATTGTTATCCACATAGTACTTGGGTCTTCCAACCTTCAGTCAGAGTACTTGGAAAGAAACAAAATTCTACAGTTTGAATAGCATTATGGTTCTTTCAAACTAAATTTAATGGGAGTCAACATAGATGATGGAAGCTACAAGTTTTTTGCCATTGTTCCAAGTTCTAAGGTCGTGCAACCACTGTGGAAAATTTAACCACGGTGGAAAATTTACTCGCTTCTAGTGGCTCCTCATTACATAGACAAATAAGTGGGAAAACTACAAGCATGGACTAGCTGCATTAAAATATATCTAGTACCAGTCAGATTTTAAAAAAAAAATCAAATCTATGTGACGATAATGGAATGGAGAGTCCAAGTGTGGATTATATATTTATGAATGGCTCAACGCTTTCAACTGCCTTATTGTGTTAGAACCAAGTCGAGTAGCATCGCAGGTGAACAATGAAGACTGTTTTGAAAAACAACAAGAGGTTTTTCACATAGAATGAAAGAGGTAAGTGGTAATTATAAAAAGGATGTGATAACGTTAAAAAGGTGACAGGTTGCAATTCAAAACTAACCATTTAGCAAAAGTTGAAACCTTTAAATATCGTGCATATTAATTTGGGATTGCCATGGGATCAACTGGCATGGAGAGATCATGGGTGCAAGGTGCATTGGCAAAGTTGTGGGCCCAATTAGATTAATTATGTTGGCACTTGGTTTTAAATCAAAGCCGAAAGCTTTGAGAATCTACTTATAAATGGGGTAATTTACCAACTGATTAATCAAAATTGAATTCATAAATGCAAATTATATAAAGTGGATATTAATTATGGTTTATAACCATAATACTAAAAAGGGGAATAGCTTCTTGGTGAGAGGTTGCCATTGTTTGGACTTGTATGCATGTGGTTATGCATAATTTTATTTTAAATGTGTTTGTGGGTTTTTTTTGCAGCTTAGGCTACTTCAGCTTCCAAGGATAGAAGGAAGGACAACATTTTTGGGTTGATTCTTTCTCTCACACATACAAGTGCCAATATAAGACTAGGGTTTTGCAGTAAAAAGGTTGAAGCTTTCAAGTTGCATAAAGGTCTAAGAAAAGAATTTTAGGTCACTTACTCGCACTAGAAAGAGAATCAACCCAAGCCAAGGAGAAAGGAATCCTTGGAAACCCTAATTTCCCTCAAAATTTTAGACTTTCATTGGATGCAGCTATTCTGAAGTAGGAGAGGAAATTTTGCATTTGGAAGATATTTTACTTAGTTTGACTTGGATAGACCACCCACTTCATCAAGAAGATTTGACTTATTTTTGGAAGGGTATTGGTCGTGGTCTAGAGGTCTTAGAATTCATCATTTGAAGAATCTATAAGAAAAGAAGAGATTTGTGGATTTTAGCCTTAAGACTAGAGATTTTGGCCCTATATTGCAACCTACATAGTGTGTTATCAATGATATTCATGTGTTTCGTAGTAGTTTGATGATAATTAAGAACAAAAATATACTAAGAGAATAAATTCTAATTCCATTTTTCTTAAAAATAAATTTGAGAATGTAAACATCCTAATATAAGATAACTAATATATTCACCACTAATATATTTTTCTTTAAGTTTAATTAACAAAATATAATTAAAAAAAATGTATAAATTTAATCTACAACCTTTAAAACCAATTTAAATAAATAAAAAACCAAAAATATTTACTTTATAAACTTTTTAATAACCCTTTTAAATTATGTGCCAAACAAAAATCACACCACTTGAAAACAAACCTACACAGAATGTTAAATATAATTAAAAAAAATATATCTTTAAACTTTTTAATTTTATTTTGAACAAAAGAAATTGCATTTGAAAATACCACATACAATATTTTAAACCTTGCATATGAAAATACCACATAGAATATTTTAAACCCTAAAATGAATTTAAAATTTAACATTCAATATCTTAAACTCAAGATATGCATTTGCTAAAGCATAAGCAATGAAACTATACACCTAAAGCATACAGAATGAAATTATACAGACACTGGAGGAGGAATTGAAAAACAAAAAAGCAAACAAACAAAGGGTTTGCCCAATAACATCCTAGGTTTTGTGCATTGAGCATATCATAGCAGGCATTATCGTTAAATTGCTTCAGCAATCCCTAAAGAAAATGAGTGAAACTAATAATCTTTCACTAATCACAGTTAAATTGTTTCAGAAAACCCTAAAGAAAAGGGTGAAAGTTGAAATCGTTTAGAATCGGTATTTCACCGATAACTATGCCGCATTTGATGAGAGTTGAATTTGAACTTGCAGTATTTATTTAATGAAATCACAATCAATTAAATAGCACAGAAATAGAATATAAGTCATCATCTTCTTTAAGGCATTTCGAATCAAAAAGCGGACAGGTACGTTGGGTTTCCTTTTGGACATGAGACATTGCATTTGAAAATACCACATACAATAATATATTAAAGAAAAAATTTAAACATTTTAAACAAAATTTAAAGAAAAAGTAATATATGTAAACTTTTTTTATTATTTGAAAATACGACATAAAATATTTAAAACCTAAAATGAATTAAAAAACACGGCATACAATATTTTAAACCTGAACTGAAACTCAAGATATTCATTGCTAAAGCATACGTAATGAAACTATACAGGGACGAAACAATCGAAAAAGAGAAAAGAAGACAAGCAAAGCGTTTGCCAAATAATCTCGTAGGTTTTACGTATTGCCCATATCATAAAATATAAGGCATCATCTTTCACAATCAGTATGACAGTTAAATTGTTTGAGAAAACCCTAAAGAAAAGCCTGAAATGAGAAATCTTTTACAATCAGTTTTCACCAAAAACCATACCGCATTTGATAAGGGTTGAATTTCAACTTGCAGTATTTAATGAAATCACAAGAAATTTTTTTTTTCAAAAGAGAAAAAAAAACTGTTTTATTTTATATATAGTAAAACAGTCCGTAAAGCAAAGTTTGTACATATACAACATATTACATATCCAGATCATCCATCCGATTCCAGGAGCCGGTACCAGTATGTAAAACATGTAAACAAGAGATATGACTACCCCATACATGCAAATTGAGAGAGACAAAGACTCATCAGCTTCCTGAAACTATAGCCTAAAAAGATGTATGACAGCAGGCTAAATAAAATGAATGCGTCCCATCCTAAACAAACAGATAAATCTTAAGAAAGTCACCAAGCCGGCTTCCATGATGAGCCATATAAAATGCACAGACAGAGATCAGGCTCACTTGACAGAGTGCCAGGCTACTGGCTCGCTTGATAAAACTACCAAAAAAACCAAGTCGCAAAACACAGAAATAGAGATTAGGCTCGCTTGACAAAGTGCTAGGCTATTGGCTAGCTTGATAAAACGTCCTAAAAACCAAGTCTCAACCACACAGAAAATATAAAGGATAAGAGTAATAAGCCATCAGCATTTATGAGAATAAGTATAATAAGGATGAGTGCGTTCCATTCGAAGCAACCCGATAAAATCGCACTCACAAAGCCGGCTCGCTTGATATGCTGAATAAAATGTACAGAGATCAGGCTCGCTTGAAAGAGGTCCAGGCAACTGGCTAGCATAACAGAACGTCCCAAAAAAAAAAATATGAAATTAAATAACATAAAAATAAAATATAAAGCAACATGTTGTCTAAGGCATTTCGAATCGACAGAGCGGACAGGTAGGGTTGATCTCTAGCCATGTAAATAAGCAGGTCTCGTGGTACATGTGACCACGCGAGCAGCCTCCTCCAATTTGTATTCTTCCAAGAAAATTGACGAGTTATTATCATTACTGATATGTTATTCAAAAATGATTACGCGGGCCAACTGTTGCAGGGGGGCTCTATCTGACCCTCGGACGGACTGAGGGGTTTTGTAACAGAATGTCTCCGTTAATTGAGGTGAGAGGACCAATATATATGGACCTTAGTCAGACATTTTGGATTACTAAAATCATATTAAAATAAAATTCTAAATTAATAATTAACATAAAATAGAGATAAAAAGGTTTATGATCTCTAAATATTTGTAAACTTTGACTTAGTTTATGGTATTTTAAATAATAGTTAAATTAAATTTTCCGAAAAAAATAAACAAAACCGAATAAAGTTAAAATTAATAATAAATCATTTTAATAAAATTTACTTTAAAAAAAATCACATAGCCATTCTTAACTAAGTGGATCTATTTGAGTTTAATTTTACAATAGTAAAATCATTTTCACAACCACTTTGTTAAATTATTTTAGACTAAAACTTATGAGAATAATTGAATAAATCATTATTTATTTCATTTTCTCTACGAATAATTATTAAATCATTATTTAATTATTATTTGATAACTATTCCTTGTCATATTTGTCTATATCACCTAGGAATGATTAAATAAATAAAATTTATTTATTTTTCCTAACTCTATCTTTGCAATAATTATTAAATCATTATTTAATAATTATTTCATTTCACACTTTTCTTATTATTAGTGAAATAATTAATAAATCATTTTATTTGTTAATTACTTCTAAATAAACATATTTAGCCATTTCAAATATTTTTTCTCTCTCCAAAAATATAATAAAGTTTTCCAAATGGTTAGATCTCGATTTTGGTCAATAATATTTTATTATTCTCTGTTTTGAAGATCAGCCCAATACTTTGCTATAAATAAGAGGGGTTTTCATTCATTTCTCATCGTAATCATTATCATCATCACCATTATTGTGATGCCCACAAGTTGGAGTCACATGTGTGACCGAGTTGTAGCGGACACAAACATGTGCGAAAGACACCAGTATTAGGCAACTCGAGCATGTGTGACAAAAAAGTGCAACAACCACGTCGTCTTCGTAGACTTCAGAATTGGTATTTTGGAGGATACTTTGGGGTTTCCACGAGATTGAAGTGTTGTTGGGTGGCATTGTTGCATGACTCAAAAGACGAGTGTTGGACAGATTTGGCAAGGTTTGTAGATGGTTTCACAGAGTTGGAAAAACTTGTATAATTATTGTAAAATTATATATTATTGAACCGTTATATATTATTTGGAAAACTTTTAAGGAGCTTCCCCTCCCAAGCATGTGTGCACGTACTTTTGTGATGATTGTTCGATGTTTAATTATGAAATATTAAACATTGAATATTAATGTTATTCCAATGCATTGTTAAAGAAAACTTGTTTGGAAAATTGGCTAAGTGTTGGAGTTAGGTGTAGTCTATGAAGTTGAATATTGCTAGAAATAAAAAGTGTAGTAGTGGCGTACCCACTATATGTGGTCGAAAGAGAACCAAAAGTACATGGGTTTGGCAAATGGTATTAGAGCTTGAGTAAGGGTGAGTAAAACAGCATTGATTTTTGAGGGAGTAGGAATACATTTGAAGGGTTTTAGTTGGTATTGAAGCTTGGACTTATATTGATTTGTCTTAGTGAGACGTTGGAAGGGGCATGCCATTGGTCAAGGCCGAAGTTGCAGAACAAGTCAATGCGAGTTGGAAATAATGCCAAGGGAGGCTCTCTGAGACCTTACACACGTTGAAGCATATGAAAGAAGAGAACCCATAGATTCATGTTGAACTTGAAGTATTGGAGGAGAATGTTGAGGTAGAGTTTCTTTGACTTGGTTGGGCAATGGAGCGAGATAGAGCTGCACATTATGATGAAGAAACCGATACATGTGAAGAAGAGGATGTTGCAGGTGTTTCAGTGATTAAGGAGGAACATGATGAATAGGTTGAACTAGGATCGTACAAATTGCAGACATTCATGATGAAGGACATTCACTTGGAGAGATCTCATGAAGATGTAAGTATTGGCATGACTTGTGTTTCATTGGAGCTTTTGGAGCACAAAAAATATACAGGGATGAAAAGGGGATAACTTCTTTGTTAATACCATGGATGATATTTCATTGAATGACTATGATGAAACCTTGTACACTGGAGAAGCAAGGATTATCGTTTATTGTAGAACTTGTTAGGGAAATTTATGACCTCATGATGGAAGGTTCAAACGCCTGTGACAAGGGTGGCACATGATGAGCTTTCCGATGGATGGGTCATCCTTAGCCATATGGAAAATTGGTTAAGTTCTCAGCATGACTCACAGATGGATTGGAGGAAGGCCACACTGTTGGGAATACTTCTTCATGGTTGGAACCAAGAAGGAAATCTTGGTGGACCTTTAGTGGGGGAGGCAATAGTGAAAGAAGGATCCATGATGACATATGAATGTAGAAGTGAACGAGGGAAGTTATTGGGATGACTAAAGTTGTGTTGAGTATAATTTTGATAGACACATGGATAGAAATTATGTAGGGGCATTATGCGGTCGTACTTATGGAGATGTCATTTATGAGCATCAAGGAGTGTCAAAACATGGATGTTGAGTAGTATGGATTACTAATGCGACATGGAGACATTTTATATGGACTAATGGGGTTGTTTTTCACATTTTCAAAACAATACCATGGTTGGATGAGCATCCTATTAGGACATCCATCTCACTTGGGCAATAAAGAAAAATTATGATGGCAATGATGGCCAAGTAAAGCATGCTTGCCGAAGTATTGTATGGATATGATGCATAGGAGCTCATGATTATTTGGAGATGACTCCAGCCATTGGAGACATCACATTATATTGGCCTTGGAGTATATTATGGTAGCATATTTGGCACAAGGTCGTAAGAAATATACATATTTAGCAAGTTGGCTAATACCTGCACAAGGTAACAAAGAAAAATGATTTCCTATTGTTAGTGGAACAGATTCGACACCATGTAAACTAAGTTTGAGGGAAAAATAATCATACAACACTACAAAAAAGAAAAATAAAAATCAAGATAAAAAATAAAAAATCTCGATGGAGGAGACAACCTAATAACAGAAGTGGAGAGTTCTCCCTTTGTTAGGTGCTAGTGGTAAATAAGATACAATGCTAAATAGTTGAAGAGGTCCCTTCGAGCTATGGAGCTAAAATACCCAAAATTTCCTGAAAGCGTCTCTTCCCTCTCTCAAAGGATGGTAGATCAATCTCAAGTGGTGAAACTATTTCTCTCGGACTAAGATGTTGGTTGGACAACATATGAGTCCTTCCAATCCCTCAGCTGATGGACCATGCAAGCTAGTTTGTTATGAATCATTTTGGCCAACATAACAATGTGTCTCCAATTCAATTTCCAAAGTCTCTCTTATCTAAACATTTTTTGAATTCCCTCCTCTTCTCTTGGCCCAAGATGGATAGTGACACAAGGGTGGAGGATGGATTCCTTTATGGATCGTATTTACTCCTGAAGGTGGCTCAAATCCGGCTGTCCTTAACAGTACTAGGCAGAGAATCATCTTAACCAAGTGTGCCAAGTGGTCCCAGATGGTGACAATTCACCATCTTTAGGACCACGCAGTTATCGAAGGAATAGCCACGCTTTGTGAAAAATTCCTTTGATGCAGGTGTGCTGTCATTTAATTTTCCTTATGAACCTTAGGAAAAATTAAATTTTAGTCTACTCTAATGTATTTTATCTTTGAAAATCCTCATTTGTACCTTATTCTTGACGTTTTAATTTATTTTTCTTGTACAATTTTATGGTGTTAATAGTCACCCTCTAATATATGAGGCCTTGGGAGAATTGTACAGTCGAAATACATTATGCTTTCTTTTTCCATGATCCTTTTGAGAGAGAGAGTGAGAGAGAGAGAGAGAGAGAGAGAGAGAGAGAGAGGGTAATTTTCTTTGCAGTTGAGTTAGGAGACCCTTTTATTCAATAAAAATGACACCATGCTCAGATGGAAACCTACAAGAGATAGAATGAATACAAATTTTCTATGAGGCAGACATGTCCCATGCTTGTGATGTTTTGACTAGTTAAGATTATCACATAGATAATGGTTATGTTTATGTCAGTTTTGCTATGACATGCTGTTGGTCGATGCCGACGGTTGTTGACTCCCTCAGAGGTATTTTTATTTGAAAGAAGTTTGAATGTGGCACTCACATGCATAATCTTCGTATGAAACATTTTTTTAGAACAAGAGCTCGTTGTGTGGATGGGGCATGGACTGCTGGGGAACTTCTCCTGTAAGCATTGCTCAAAGGGATGCTTATCAAGTAACATGTCTTCGACGAATTCTGACACAGTGGAATGGTTATGAAGTATGATACCATCTTGGACATGAAATATTACATTGAAGTCGAATGTCAAGAGGATTGATGACATCAATGGGAAATGATGATTCCCATAATGCCATCTGAGGATGCCCCTATTGAGGTGAGGAACCATCCAAGCTACTACAACCTTCTTAGAGAATGGTTATTGTAGTAAATGAGAAGAAAGCATACATCAACTGAAATGAGTATTGATGCAAAGGACTAGGGTTTTTGATGTAGAAATGTGTATTATGATGGGTTAACTAGGCAGGATGATGAGAAATGGCTCTAAATGATGATGGTAGCTAAGTGGCCCGAGGTCGGAGCTGTAAGTGTGAGTTGTGATGGTCATAATAATTTTTGATGAGGAAACCCCTTGAGTTGATAGGACATCCAGGGTGGGTGTATGGTTGCTATGAGTCTCATGGTTGGGTGTGGTGAAGAATGCATAGCTCCAACCTATGGTGATTAGGGACTATTGGCAAGTGAGAAATGTAAATGGATGGGTGGGAGCACTCTCCTAAACAATATCCATACATTTTCCAAAAGAATATAAAATGGGTTTGGATGTACAAGCACAGAGATGAGTGGCCCTATAAACATGAATAATCATTCAATATAGTGTGATGAGTGTTTTTTGTGGAGGGTATGGGCCCCATTTGTTGGTTTCGATGTTGGGATAATGAGGCGAAAAATTTCACAGATGTGCTATGTTAATGCAGGTGTGATAGGCCAGATGGTAAATGTAGTGGTGATTTTTTTATGATCTCATTTTCAGAATGGTAGCCCAAGAAAACATTTTTAACATGACATGGGTAAAAATTGACTTGATGTTTTATGGCCTCTGATACTTGTGCAATGCTAGAGGAACAGGTCTATGGTTATTTCCCTTGCACGATAGAAATTATCACAACCTTTTCAACCGAACCCCTAGATATTAATAAGAAAGTGCCGAACCATCCAAATTCAGATTTGAATGAATCATGAAGTCCTTCTCGAGCTTGGGGTTTTTACGGCCATGGCTCCAGACCTTTGTTGTATGGTCTACTTGAGTGATGGATGCCATGGAGGGTGAGGTTCTACCGACCTGTAAAGGTGACTATCATGTGGAAGGTGAGGTCATGATAAACATGGTCAGGTGAATAAAACCTATGGTTTGATCATTTTGAAGAAATGATGTCAGGATATGAAAAAAAATGTGGGGAGCCTAGCATGCTAGTGGTAGAATGATACCAACTCTTGTACCTTTATTGGCTAGGACATATGGTGATTTGGCATGTTTGTAATACCTACAACCAATACCGCAAGTAAAAAAAAAAAAAAATCATACAAATATATTTGACATAACTTGAATGTAAAGAAATAAGAGATGGCATACCTAAACTAAAGTATGGCTGTCGTTGCGACTGAAAATGAATTTTTCTCAGGTGTGGACCTTTGGGGCCTGGTTTGAACATGATCAAGTGTTGATCAATGTGTTTCTCACAGTTTTATGATTGGGTATTCTAGGCTATAGTTATGGTCTCTTGAAAGATGAGAAAAGGACGATATATGGGCGAATATGGCTCATTTTCAAATCATTTATGTCTTTTGATGGTCCGAGGTCAGAGTCGTGCTCTTGTCCTGAGCTTTTGTTGACGTTGAAGTCAACTTGAGTACTCAAGATTCATGTTGTCAGTGTCAGGTAGGACCTTAACTGTCCCACTTTTTGCTTTTTTCATTTTATGGAGTCGGGGATCCATAAAAATATGCATTTGTACAGATTGTATACCCATTTTTGGGTAGGAACGAGTGCCCGATCAACGATGTCCTGCGTGGTCCTCACGAAAAAGGTGATTTTTGCGGAAGACCCTCGAGTTTGGGGAAAATTATGTGTAGTGAGACACACTTTTGCATCTGCTATAGGCATGTGGTCAACGTGCCTAGGTTTTTTTATAGATGTGGGGAGGGTCAAATTTTTTTAATATATTTTAATCTTTTTGATAAAAAGTCATTTTTGGTTTTTTTCCTTATGGCACGATGTTGTGGCGGGATAGGGACTAGCATGATCGCCATGTTGTAGTGGCCCAAGACCCCTGTGCTCGTGAGATCCTAGCTCAATATGGTTTACTGAAATTTTTAGAGAACAATATACTGAGGTCCTAGGATGGGTTCCTTCCCTACTTGGTCCAATGCTCGAATAGGAGATGATAGGTTATGGTCTTAGATTTTGTGACAAGTATTTTTCCTCAAGGGAAGGCCCTTCCTTATCCACTCCCTCCTGAGGGAGCGAACATCCATCACTGGGCTGAGGAGGAGAAGCATCGAAGTCCTAACCCGATCACTTAGGGTTATATCTGTGTGAGTTCTATCATGCACCTAGTTGAGAGGGTTGCCTTGTCAATGATAGTTCACCTATATGGATCGACGATGACCCATTGAGTGTTGGGTCCGTAACTTGTGGTTTTACACCAGATTTAGGTTGGTCACTTTTTTTATTAGGCTAGCTACATTTATCAGGGAATGGTCAGTCAGCTGGCCAAGGCCCAGAGGGGTGCTATAGAGACCTTTGCTTATGCGAGCATCCTCAGTAGAATTATTTGGGAGAGGATTGTGATGCTCTGAGCCTTTGTGGTTGTGTCCCTGGGTCTTTCGATGGATCCTCAGATGCATCATTGGGTACCTATGATGCCTTGTGGTGGTGGAAGGGAGGTGGGCCATTAATGGGATGTGACAGTCAGGGTGTGGTTTGAGTTGAACCCGCAAGAATTCCTTGATTTCCTGTATTCATGGATGGATTTCAAGGGGATCCGGATATGGGTCTCCCTGTAGACTATTGTTGTCCAGGTAAATCCTCTCTATGGAAAGAGATAATCCCTCTAGCCCTAGTGTGGGTCTAGCAACCAGGGAACAAGCTAATGTGTTGGTTCCTAGTTAATGAATGAAATAGGTTGGGATAGATAGTCCTACCTATATTCCAATGCGATTTTCGCAGCTGTGACAATGGCAGCCTCTTGATCTTTGTCTTGAAAGGTTGCGTTCCTTCAACAATGGTACTCGGATTCTTGCGTGAATATCAAAGGACAAAAAGTAGCATACAAGAGAATAATTTCATTAACTAGCTAATGAGTCAAGGAAGATTAAACCCATTGCGTAAAATAAGCCATATCAACATAACATGGGAACCAGACATTAGTCATGTATATATTAATGGAAATCAAGAGATTACAACCGGAGCCTTGACGTCGTAGCCTCCTTCATCGGGTTTCGTCGAAGCGCATCTCGAATGTTCGTCATGGAATTGGAATGAGGCAAGGATAGAAGCCTAAGCTCTCTCTTGACAAAGGTCTCTTTCTCTGCTCTATCTCACAAGCTAAAACGTTCAAAAATTCCTCTTCAGCTATTCAGTTGTTCAGCTAACTTCATCAAAGGGAGATAGGTTTATTTATAAAGGGAGACGAGGAGTTTGGGTTGCCTAAAATTGTGGAAGGGAGGCCTTATCCTTTGGGAGGTTCCCCCAAAATGTCAAAACAAGAGACGAAAGGAGGGTGTTCACTGTTATGTAGTTGAACAACCCAAGTTGACTCACTCATGAGGCTGTTAGCATAGAAAATTTGCCTCTATATTTAAAAAACATTCTAAAAACAGCTTGGCACAGGTATCTCACTGGGACAGAGCGCCAATGGGCATGAGGCTCAGTGTTAATTTCCCTTATTAGCCCGAGGCCATGCCGGTCTGCTATCACCAACCTAAAAAGATGTGTTTTTTATGATTTTCTCAAGGAATCACTAACAGAGAAAGTATTCTCCCTAAAGCAAGGGATGTAATGAGACTTTCTGCAAGGCATGAAACTTCATATAGGTCACAGAAATGGTCCTCCAATGTGTGGTACGGGGATTGCAGCGACGGTGACAAAATGTTGTGTAACAAATACCCCCTAAAGAATGAGGTTTGAGAGAGAGGGAGGGGTGATATGATTTATGAGAATGCATTCGAACCAAACACCATTGTCAAAAGACCTGCAATTACAAATAAAACCGATATCTCTGATACATGAACATGTTGCATTGGTGCAACCATCTGTAATATAGTACATAAAAATGAGATCCGAGGTATGGACTCAGCCATCCAGCAGTAAGGAAAAAAAAATAGAATCAAGTACGGTCACAACAATCCAATCAAAAGAGTCATGCATATATTCATTATAAACCAAAATATCCTCCAACCTTGATCTTATCAGACAAAACCAAGGGTCTTGCACTCCATCTCGACCCAAAAAAGTATAAATCTAAGCATGCAAACATGTGAGATGAAGTTAAACATGAAAGAAAGTCACTTGATTACCAGCCAATGATGAAAGTTGTTAACATGCATGAGAGAAACCACCAATAATGACAATGGATCTCAAGGTACAATAGGTACAATCCATGGAATGTGAATAGTGATCTGGCATTGAACACTCGTAGAATCACTCGATCGAAGGCCAATGATGTGGACATGTCGTTGAATGCATAGAACCTGCCATTGTGCCATGCAAGCTCCATGGTACTGGAAGGAATTCTCTAGGTCAACTTCCTGGACAATGGGCTGAAGTCGACAGGAAGGGACTCGATCGAAGGAGGGCCATAATGTTTCCCAAATCATCGAAAAGAGACATAGGAACATGATGATAGTGGATTAGGACTAAATAGAGGATCAGAGGGAGGTTGAAAACTACAAAGGCAAACTTCTCTTGAACATATTAGTGACACGACTATGGATTTGGTAGTATATGACAAGAGATATGAGGTCATTATGACATGGAAAATAGTTGATGAGACGTCAAAAACAGATTTCCTGAACCCATGGAGATAAAAATGACGAAATGAGATGTCCCCAACCTAACACGAATGCAGATGAGTGTCATGTTCAAGAGAAACATAGTGCCGACAGGACTGAGAACTGGTTCCATTTTCCCCCACCATTCGTGGTGAGTAACCCACTTATTTTGGAAAAACAAGCTTGAAGGGGATATCATATGCTTGCGACATAAGTTTTTCCTTTCGAAAAATCCATCCTAGTATATTTTACGAGCCCTAGGAAGGAGGAACTTTCTTACGTCATGGTGATGATTTCCAATGTCATTAGGATTTAGCGAGTCTAATAAAGTAATAAATTGGCATCTTTTCATGTTTAGAGAGTTTGAAAAGAAGTGGAAAAGAAAACTCTAGTAGGTAACTTTTCGTAAATAGTCCCTCGGATCCGAAAAGGTAGAAAACTGTGTGTGAGAGAACCTCTTAGTTGCGATAGGCTAAGGTATTCCTTTTTCATAAATAATCCATCGCAGCCTGAAAAGGGGTAAACTTATAATGGTTAGATATCATTTTTCAACCATTTAAGAAGTTCAAAAAATCAAGAGTCTCGACAATCTTTTTAGTTTTAGAGAGTGAGAAAAGAGTTGAAATATTACTCCTCCTAGAGGAATGAGGGGTATTAAGGGTAGCAACTAATTCTGGTGATGGTGGAACTACTTGGAACATGATAAAAGTCAAGAGGTTGGCTAACAAGGCCACTCATTGCAGTGGTTCCTCAAGAATGGGTAAAACAATCAAGTGAAGGTGTATGCTCGATCAAGTAGATAGTGATGATGGAATGAGAAAACCAAGGCTCATATAGAAAAAATGCTGATAAAATGGCAATCACGAGAGGTAAAATGAGAATGGTTTCTTTTTTACACAAGCTTGAAATCAGGAAATTCTGCTTGAAATGGGTTTCATTTTTACACAATCTTGAAACAAAGATAAACTGTGCTTGAAGTTGGTTTTATTTTTTCACAAGCTTGAAACAAATATAAACTATGCTTGGAAACGTTTGCATGCCCCCAGCATGGTGACTCAATTCAAGGAGATCCCCTCTGCGGACAGAAGTGACCCCTCTAGCCCTAGGGTGGGTCTAGCAACTACGGGAACATACTAACATCTACCTTCCTAGATTGTAAATGAAATTCAAAGCAAGGAAGATGACTTACCTTGTTCTGATGCTATGTTTTCACCTTCTATTGAAGCTTCTTGATCTTTCCTCGTTCCACAAGTTCGATACACTCTACTACCAATGTTCTATTACCTGTAAAAAATAGTCAAGACATCACAACAAGCATAAAATTACGACAAAAATAAAATAATTACAACCTATCTAACTCATCAAGGAATGATAGAAGTATCATTATAGATGTAAACAAGAGTGGAATATTAACATTAGATGCATTTTATTATGATAAAGACAAGGGGATTTTACAACCAAGCCTTGATGTTGAGGCTCTGCTTCGGCAGGTCCATATCCAAGCATGTTTGCAACACCCTCATACACAAAGGTCCAAGATCTCACTATGTTCCCAACACACAAAAACAATCACACTACACTATTCTCCCGAAGCTATCATTTATTCTTCTCTCCATGCTAACTAAGGAAGTAGAGGTGAAAGAGGTCCCCTTATATAACAATGGAGGAGGAGGTTATGGGCCCTCAAATAATGGGAAGAGAGCGTATCCTTTGGAATAGTTCCTATTTCTTCGGAAAAAGGAGCCCAAAGGGGAATTCCTCAGCCATATCCTCAAAAAAAACTTCTAGCTCGCTACCTCATGAAGCTTCTAGTCGCAGAAGCTTCATTTATATTTTAAAAAAATTCCAAAAGAGGATTGACGTGGGTCCAAAATTAAGAGAGAGTGTCGATCGGCTCAGGTCTCAGCCAAATCTTTGCTATCGGTGCGAGTCAGACATTGAGAGAAAGCGCTAAACTTGAAAACTAGGTTTTTATAAGGATCTTCCAGAAAAGTTCTAAAGGGAGATGAATTGGAAAACAAAATGTGATTAAGGGGTATGTATTCCATGCTTGGAAAGTAAACAAGGGTCACTGTATGGATCCTACAGGATCAAGGAATGGGGAGTACAGGGACAGTGATGAATTGTTATGTAACATATGCCCCCTAAAGTATGAAGTCTGAACATGAGTGAGGGGTGAAATTCTTTACAAGTACGTGAAAGGAACTGCAAACTGTTGTCAAGAGACCCATAAATCAAGCATAGATACATATACATAACTCTATGAAAATACTGTTGTCTGATGAAAATACATGAATCCAGGTATCGACGCAGCCATCCGTAAAAGAGACCATGGTATGGTCACAACCATCCATCTGAGAAGGATCTCATATAGATTCATGGTATGTTTGCAGCCATCCATCTAAAAGAAACATGTATCCAATCATCGACAAACCATATCACCTCGCAACCTGGACTCTAGAGAATACAATCGAAGGTCTTGCGCTTTGTCACTACCCAAACGAGTACAATTTTAGGCATGTGAATTAATGAGATGAGTTGACAGGAAGTGATCCATAGAAGGAGGTTCATAATGAATCCCACATCATCGACATGAAACAGAGAAGGTAATATGAGTGAGAATCAAGAATGAAACAGAGGATTAGGGAATGTACAAACTGTAGAAGGATTTTCCCTTGAAAATATCAGTGACACGACTCTGGAATTTCGAAGAATTTGAATCAAAGAGGATCAGAGGTCATGTTGACAAGATTGGTAATCGAATGAGAGTCGAATGGATTTCCCAAAGCCATGGAGGCAAAGTGACAGAGTGAAAATATCCCAACCCGACACGAACTGCAGATAAGTGTCATGTTCAAGAGTGACATACTACCGACATAACTGACAAATAACTTCCATTTTCCCGCACCATTTCTGGCAACTACCTCTTTATTTTTAGACAAGATTGAAGAGGATAGCATATGCTTCTCATATAAGTTTTTCCTTTGGAAAAATCCATCCTAGTACATTTTGTGAGCCGTAGGAAGGAGGAAATGGATTACGTCATGATGACTATGTCTAATGTCATGTAGCATTTAAAGAGTCTAAAAAATGAAGAACTTGACATATTTTCATGTTTAGAGAGTCTGAAAAGAAGCGGAAAAGAAAACTCCAACATGTCCCTTTTCGTAGGTAGTCTCACAGATCCGAAAAGGTAGAAAATTTTGTCTGAGAGAACCTCTTAGTTGCGATAAGCTAAGGTATTCCTTTTTCATAAATAATCCATCCCAGCCTGAAAATGGGGTAAACATATACTAGGTAGATATCATTTTGTAGCCATTTAAAAAGTTCAAAACGAAAAGAGTCTCGACAATATTTTCATTTTGAGAGAGTAAAAAAAGAGCTGAAAGATGACTCCTCCGGGAGGAACGAGTGGTATTAAGGGTAGAAACTGGTTTCAGCGATGATGTAACCACTCAGAAGATGATAAAAGTCAAGAGGTTGGCTAAAACAGCCACTCATGGCAGCGGTTCCTTAGGAATGGGTAAAACAATCAAGTGAAGGCGTATGATTGGCCAGGAAAATGGTGACAATGGAATGAGGAAACCAAGGCTCATTTGGAAAAATAGGCTAATAAAATGGAAATCATAAGAGGTAAAATGGGAATGGTTTCATTTTTACACAAGCTTGAAATCAGTAAATTTTGCTTGAAATGGGTTCCATTTTTACACAAGCTTGAAACAAAGATAAGCTATGCTTAAAGTTGGTTTCATCTTTTCACAAGCTTGAAACAAAGATAAACTATGCTTCCAAAATTTTGCATACCCCCAGCATGGTGACTCAATTCAAGGCACATTCCCCCCAAGCTTCAGTGCATTCAGCGAAGTAGACTACGGGTTATGAACAGGTGGATGGAATGAAGGTTCAAACACGAGATCAAGAGAAAGACTCGACTGGGTTTTTACAACATCTAATCAAAATTTCAAAATGAAAATGGAACATGTTTCATTTTATAACAAGGTTTAAATGATAAAAGAACTATCCTCATGTCCTAATTCATTTTTTAATGAGGTTGACATATAAGACGAACTATCCTCATGACATCTTGTTTCATTTTTTGAAGAGCTTGACACAAGAAAACGAACTCTACTCTGCACGACCTCCTTTCATTTTTTAGGGAGCTTGACACAAGAAAAAGAACCACGTTCCAAAAGGCATTGTTTCATTTTTTAAGGAGCTTCACACAAGAAAACGAACTATGCTCCACATGACCTTGTTTCATTATTTAAGAAGCTTGACACAAGAAAACGAACTATGCTCCAAAGACCTTGTTTAATTTTCTAAGGAGATCGACAGAAGAAACAAACTGTGCTCCGACAACAACTTATCATGGTGAATAAGAAATCATGGCTGCCAAGAGGGTGTCATATTGTGGGATAAAAACATCTTGAAAATCGAGATCAAATGTCCCCAACAGATGGTACTTGATGGCACTATCATGGGATGAGGGCAACGAACAATTCACCACATAATTAACCTGTGGTGGGGAAGATACAACTAGCAGATAAAGACTCAAAATATATGATGGTGGACCAACTACCACATCAAGACGAAAAAATGAAAGCTGATCAATGGTCACAATCCAAAATTTGTGTGGAAAACAAATCACATGAAAGGGGGAAGAGGTAAGTGCACCCATGGCATAATAATAATCTCCCCAAAAGAGTAAATTGGAATCCAAGGGGCCTGCAACAACCATCACGTCTATATAGACAGTTTTCCCTCCCAAAATAATAGGCAACTTCGGAAGGATCCCTAATGATTGACTGGTTCTTCTGTTAAATGCCAACAGATTCTAGGTATTAGGAACAAGTGGTGGAGAACCAAAATCCTTCCAAGTAGTTGAGGACAGAACACTAACAAATGTGCCTTCATCTATTATTGTGCTATGTACGACCAAATTGAAGGACTGTACCATGATCTCAAAGGGCACATAAGAAGAAAGGCAGTATCCTGCAAATCTACTCCAATCAAAGGAAGAAACCAAACTACTTGGAGGGGGTACCATACAAATGAGATGGTCATCCCTTGGTGTTACCAGAGCAAGAAGAGTACCCTCCTATACCATAGACATGGGAGTAGGAAGAGAAAATTCTTGAGTCATAGGGACAGGAGGATGTTTCTCCAAGTCCGAGGAGTCTGAACAAACAAGAAGAACATGAGGGAGATGATATCCAATTTCGACAGAAAAGACATGATGAACCATGTGCAGGACTATATTGATCGATTCCTCAACCAATGGTTGGCTGGGAATGGATTAAGGAATTTTAATTTTTGATGGATCGGGATCGAACAAAGATGAATCTTGATAGATCATGGAATCAACTAGCGGAGGACTCAAAGAAAGCTTTTGGTAACCAATCAGAAGGTAAGGTGCAGAAATATTAAGGTTGTACAATAATCTCGTGGCCTCATATATTTATGGACAAAGGTGAATGGGATGATTCCCTTCACATAACTTACAAGGATTTGTGATCTTACCCTATTTCTTACAGGTCTTATCAGTAGTAGTCGAACATGTGACACCAATATGAGTTCCAGGACCCAAAGGCAACGATAGATGGCCATCAGACCATGCTTCAAGCACCTTGGGAATGCCTGGGAAATCTCGAAGAAGGTCGTCACCTATACACAACATGCAAGGGAATTTGAATTTTGATGGAAGGTTGGATATTTTATCAAGGGAAGGTGTCTGAGGTGCAATATCTGTAGAGTTAGCCTCTCTTTTATCTAACTTATTACTTTTCATCTTCTTCTTCTTATTCTTAGTCACTTGGTTACTAGAATCCAAACTTTCACCAGACGAAGTAGAAGAAGAGGATGAAGAAATAGATGAAGAAGGAGATAGGTCCACCTTAGCATCAATGTGGTTTTTTAGGTGGAGGAGATGGTTGAACAGAGGTTGGGACACTCGGGATCACCAAGGTTGGAGTACTCAAGACCACCAAAGTTGAGAATAACCAAACATGCAAATCAACAGTTAACCTAGGAAGGGACAATGTTTCCATATAAGGAGCACCAACATTACCAAAAGCAGGAAAAGGACCAAGATTCCCTTTAGAGGGGATTACTTGGTTGGTAAACTCTAGAAATGCTATCATTGAAAACAACCCTAAAACAACACACTAAGGAAGAAAACTTTAACGAGGAATATTTTGTGGGCAAGTAATATTTTAAGACACTGAAACAAAACTCTACCATTTCATATTTTAATAGTTGAGAAAGAGAAAAAAGATGACTCTAGCCACTTTCAGATTGAACGATCTTGAAAGGACAAGTGCTCGATGATCTTTTCAATTTCAGAGAGTCACGAAAAAGACCAAAATGACTACTTAGGAAATCTAAGCAAGAGGCTGTACCAATTTTCCATGAAATGCAATATACACCTTGGTGATCAAATGAAAGAGAAATGACCAAGGACTTGACGTACGTGCAGGTATTCTCCCCGAATGTTTTATTCGGTGTATTGCAGTTATAGGGAACCAGAATCGGCTTCCTATGGATAAAGGATTGCAACCTATGAGGGTCTTCCTTTATATACACAACAGTATGGGGAGCACAAGTCCATACTAGTGTTGTCTAAAGCCAGATGGCGAATGATAGCTACTAGGTTTAATGACGCCGACACACGTCACTAGCCTAGAACTCTAAAAATTTGCATTAGGTTTTAATGCTTCCTTAGGTTGATTGAATAAATTTTAAGGTTGATCTTGAATTAATGTTTCAGTTTCAATGCCTTAGCGAATGTGCTCTCGAATTCCTTAATGCACACTACATGAAAAAGAACATCATTTCGGTTCAACGAATGCTAACTAAGAGAAGGAGGAGATATTTAACGAAGTAGCAAATAATGAAACTATGAGAATAATTTCACTACTACACCTAATGCAACCAAATGAGAAAATGAAAACTCTTTCCTAGTTCAACTAAGAGCTAGTTATGCAAAAGAACTTTTCATTTCCGATGCAAACGAAATAATGCAAATATTTTCTTTTCATATGAATGAAGCACACAATGCACCATTACACTAAAAAAAACAAAACAACCACTAGTTTTGAGCACTACGAATCTAGAGATCTAAAATGAATGAATCAAATTCAATACAAACATCACATGCACTCAAAACATGAATGTATTCTTTCAATCAAGAAAAGGTCTTTCAAACCAATATAACAAGCAATGTAATCTATGCTTGAGGCAATGAAATTGAGAGTCAAACAAAAAAAAGAGTGATCATCCAAAGAAATACTGACACAATCAGTGAGGGAATTCAACTGATGAAAATAAAAAAGACTTGGACATCAATAAGAAGGCTCAGTGAGCAAAAGACATATAGAAACCCTAGGGCTATGAACTCCACTGATGAGAAATCGGATAAACATATGACAAGACCAAGCCTACATAGTCAAAAAAATCCCAAAAGACCAATTGCAAATCAAAGAAAAAACCCAGAGCTAAGAAATACTGACCAAAAACTCAGGAAGAAGGTCAAACCAAATCCTACAGGATTCGGTGCGACTGTCAGGCGGTAATCGATGCCAAACAGGGGTTGGCACTACTGCAACAAAGGCAACAAGCACCAATTGGCATGACTATTCAAAGAAAAAATGTGCCAAGGTGGAAGCTATGGGAAAAGGAGAAAACCAAAGAGAAGAGGTCAATCTTGACATTGTGGAGCTGAACAGGAGGATTCAAAATAGTTAAGCAAGCCAAGCAAGATAGAAAATCAATCATATCACCAAAGTCAACTCGACAAGGAAAATTCCACAAACAACGAGACGAAAAACTCACACTGATCCCCGACGGAGTCATCAAATTTTTGTGTAGGTAAATCCTCTTTGTGGACAGAGACAATCCCTCTAACCCTAGGGTGGGTCTAGCAACAAGGGAGAAAGATAATGTGTTCGTTCCTAGTTAACCAATGAAATAGATTGGGATAGATTGTCCTATGTGTAGTCCAATGCGGCTTTCGCAGTTGTGGCAATGGGGCCTCTTGATCTCTGTCTTGATAGGTTGTGGTCGTTCAACAATGTTACTTAGATGGATGTGCAAAGATGAAAGGACAAAAAGCAACATAAAAGAGAATAATCACATTCATAACTAGCTAATCAATCGAGGATGGTTAAACACATTGCGTAAAATAAGCAATATCAACATAAGATAGGAGCCAGACATTGGTAATGTACATATTAATGGAAAGAAATAGATTACAACTAGAGCCTTGAAGTCACAACCTCCTTCAATGGGTTTAGTTGAAGCACGTCTTGAAGGTTCGTTGGGGAATTGGGATGAGGCAAGGACACAAGCCTAAGCTCTATCTCAACAAAGGTCTATTTCTCTACTCTATCTCACAAGATAAAACGTTCAACAATTCCTCTTCAGCTATTCAGTTGTTCAACTAGCTTCATCAATGGGAGATAGGTTTATTTATAGAGGGAGAGGAGGAGTTTGGGCTCCCTAAAATGGTGGAAGGGATGAATTATCCTTTGGGAGGTTCCACCAAAAGGTGGAAACAAGAGACCAAAGGAGGGTGTTCGTGGTTATGCAGCCGAACAACCCAAGATGACTCAGTCACCAAGGTGTTAGCATCGAAACTTTGTCTCCATTTTTAAAAAAAAATTCCAAAAATAACATGGCACGAGTAGCTCACTGGGACAGAGCACCAATGGGCACGGGGCTCAGTGTTAATTTCCCTTATTGGCACAAGACCATAATGGTATGCTAGTGCCAACCCAAAAACATGTGTTTCTGCTAATCTGCTCAAGAAATTGTTAACAAAGAAAGTATTCTCCTCAAAGCAAGGGATGTAATGAGACTTTCTGCAAGGCATTACACTTCATATTGGTCACAAAAATGGTCCTCCAATGTGTGATATGGGAATTGAAGGGACGGTGACAAAATGCTGTGTAATAACTATGCATGGGGTACAACATGTATATCCTTTGTTGTTTTATGCATTTTGAGGATTTTATTATCTATAGATGTATATTTATTTGATGGTGACACTCATATTGTGTTTTTGTTTCTCTTGCATATGTGGGTTTGGTAGAGCATCCTACTGCTCATTTCGTAGGTAACCACTCAAGGAGGAGAGACCTGCTTGGGGAAGGTTAGGCCCAGATTATGGAACATGCTATTGGAGGGGGTCTCTCAAGGGAGGGTATTAGCACTGCAGCTGCTGGTGGGGATGCTACTCTTCTTACACATGCTGAGTTAGCTGAGGCACGGGTGGCAGCGATTAAGGAGCTACTGACGATTACTAATATTAGAGTGCTAGAAATAGAGGCTCGAGCTGAGGTGATGTATGCTCGTGTGGCAGGTCTAGTCGATTCATGGAGTCGGTTGGAGAGGTCGACCCAAGGCATGCCAACTAGGGGTTTTGATGACCTAGATGAAATATGGCTAGAGATGGTGATGGCCCAAGAGAGGGCACATCGCTCGACTTGGCATAGGGTAATACTTGTTGTTGCGGTTGCTACTCCTATACTAGCACTGGATACTTCCTTGGGTTTAATGATTAGGAGATCATGTCCAAGTTAAGAAATTTGCTCAAAAATGGAAGTGATCAGAAATGGTTGCAATATGAATGACCAAAAAGGTCTCATGACTGCGATTCTGGTGCCATGAATGGTTCTCAAAACTGAGGTCATATGAGAGAGTTACTGAGGTTTGAAATCGTTGAGTGAACTCCAAAACAAGACTTTTGACTTAGGTTGACTATGAAATTTTTATATAAAAAAATATAAGTCAAATAATCATTTTTTATATTTTTTTGAGAGCCTATCAGAGGGTGCCATGTGGCCTACCTAGAGGCTACCACGTGGCCCTAGGCTTAAGGGTTGAATGGCTTGGCAAAAGTTTGAGGTTTATGAGTTTTAAACCTCCGACCTGACACTTCAGGGAGAGCGACTCGATCGGCCCGACTGTGGCAAGTTTGTTGAACAGTCAGGCAATTTGAATGTGTTGTCAGCTCTTTTGTGTAGGCAGATAAATATTTTGGGCTAACCCTCAGGTTTAAGCCCCATCGTGACATGACTGAACCCTCAGAACCTGGCGCTTAAACAGATGAACCGGTGGAGAAATGTAAGGGGATAGCCCTCGGAGCTAGCCTCAACACCATGTGACTTGAGAGCTGGAACTGAGGGCCTAAAGGCCTCAATCGACAAAGAAAAAATTTTCTGAAACCGTCACCATGTGGCCAATGCAACCTCATAGTTAATGTTGTGATTATTTTAGTGGTTTATCCGTGGTTAAGCCGACAGTTCTGGCGTGGCTAACATGCGACCACCCACTTCTGACATTTAATGCCACTCCAAATATTCCTAATGTATTTGGCACGTTCTGAAAATTTCGGAGGCTAGCCAACTTTGGCACTTCTAACTAGAGTTCCTCTAGTTTTGGAGAAGGATTTTGGGGGACACTAGGCAAAAAATTGTTTTTCACATAAATTTCTCAATTTTCAACCAAAGAATGTGAAAAAATAGTCAATTTTGGGTTTCTTGAGCATTGTGAGAAGTTTGGAACAGATTTCAAGTCCAACAGAGGTGATATATAATAGATTTTTCTTCGAGGAAGATGAAGGAGCCATAAGGGCCATCATGGAGAAGGCACTGTATTGGGTTATATTTCACCGTTTAGTGTGGAAAAAAAGCCATTTCTAGCTATTTTCTATCTTCTGAAGATGAATTTATAGCTGGTTTTTCCTATTGAGGAATATTTTTACACGTATAACCATTTTGATCAAATTAATAGAGCAAGGACATGTCATTGGGGAGCCTTGGACTGGAAGATGTAGCCCAGGAGTGGTGAAATGCCTCAATAATTTTTTGTGTTATGTGATGGTGAATTTTACTTGTTGTGTATTTCTATTGTGATATGTTAAATAGTAAAATTACTTAACTAATCGTCACACTAAAAAGTCAAATACATAACCAAAACTACTTTGCTTAATCTGCAAATTCATGGAGAACACGTTGCACACTTTATTATATCAGAATGAATGCTTTGCATAACATTATAAATATTTCCATTCAGATGAAGTTGGTATGAGAGTTATAGTTTTACTCTACATTTGTTCTTGTACAAAGATATATTTGACTGTTTGCAAGGTTTTGATGCTTTCTAGGCTTTAGTTCAAGAGAGGAGAAGGACAATTGGTTAGAGCACAAAGAAAGCCTCAACCAAGGAGGGCCAGAGTGCCATTATCTCCACCTTATATTTCACCTCCAAGAGTAGCAGAAGAAGTCGTAAGCATTTATTCTAGAGAAGGAGAAATTCCTGAAGACATTGATCCCAAATAATAAGAATGGGTGTTCAGAAAGGCATTCCTAGACATGACTGAAATGGTGAGGATACTCTACCAATAAAGGAATGAATGTATTGAAGGAGAAGGGTCTAACCATCAGAACGAAGGAGAGGGATATTTAGGAGGAATGAAAAATGAAGAGAACTCAAAGAAAGGGCATGGCTGAAATGGTGATCCACCATCCCCACCTTCATCCTCTTCCTCATCATCGTCATCCTCTACTTGAAGGAGAAGGGTCTAACCATCAGAAGGAAGGAGAGAGATCTTCAGGAGGAAAGAAAAATGAAGATAAGTCAAAGAAAGGACATGGATGAAATGGTGATCCACCATCCCCATCTTCATCCTCTTCCTCATCATCGTCATCCTCTACTTCGGTAAATCAATAACACATGTATAAGAACACCGGTAAAATTCCATTTTTAAATATTGATGTTAAGTTTGAGTTGCATATGTTTAATGGTGAAGTCAATGTAAAAAAAAATTGCAATTGGATAAGTCAGTTGGAGGTTTACTTGAGGATACAAAACCTTCATGATGACGACACCAAGATTCGGCTAGCTTCTTTGAGAATGGAAGGTTCAACATTGGTTTGGTGGGTAGCAAAAACCAAGGAGGAGATTAGAAAACATGGTAATATCACTCTATCATGGGATTATTTCATTACTTCAACTAAACAAAAATTTTATCCATTAGATCATTTCAAAAGGCTATCATGAATTGCCAAAATTTCAGACAAATTAAGGGACAAAATGTAGAAGACTACACTGAAGAGTTTAGGAAAAGAACACTCTTATTAGGGGTAGACTTACAAAGTCAAGATACTTTGATAAAATATATAGGTGGTTTTTACAACTACCTTAGACATACTATCCTTATGTTCAATCCTACTAGTCTAGACAAGGTTTGTGTACAAGCCACACATTTAGAGGCTAGAGGGAAACATACTTTTGATGAGGGTAGAAACAAGCCTTTTAAGGGGAAAAACAAATATAAAACCTCAAAGGGAAAAGGAAAGAAGAATTCATCTGTCAAAAAGGAGTGTGAGAAAGTGATATGTAAACATTGTTGAAGAGAAGGCCATGAAGAGAAAATTTTTTGGAAACTTCATCCTGAAAAAAGAACTCAGTTTAACAAAAACAAAGGGAAGAAGAAAATTGCAGCTACTACAACTACACAACAAGACTTACGTGATGATTCAGGTGACGAAACCAAAATTACAGCCATGGGTTTGAAGAATATGAAGGGTAAAGAAACTGAAACTAAAACAAGCATTGTTACTTCAAACTGTCATGTACAAGCTCCAAATCAGGAAGAAAGAATTGAGTTGTTCCATGTGAGGGTAATCTCAAAACAGACAAAAATTGAAACATTGTTTGATAGTGGGTCACAAGCGAATCTCGTATCAGAAGACTTAGTCAAACAGCTAAAAATTGAGACAATTCAACATCCAAGGCCATATCCACTTGGTTGGATTTATAAGGATGCAAATTTATAGGTTTCCAAGAAGTGCATATTGCACTTTGCGATAACTGCACATTTCATTGACACAGTTGAACTTGATGTAGTTCTGCTTGATATATCAGGAATTGTTTTGGGAAGTCCTTAGTTGTATGATAGGAAAGAGATCTTCCATCGCCATGAAAATAAGTATCATGTATTCAAATATGGCAAGGAATTTATTGTGAGAGAAAATCTCAAAAATACTAATATCGCGATGGTAAATGTTGGACAGGTAAAAAGGCTAGTGAATTCTAGTAAGATTTTTGTACTTATTATGTTCAAGCCAAATGTTGATGTGTGTTGTTGCATAGATTGTCCAGGTACCGTGACAACGGCTCAGATTGGGGGCTGTCACCCTTATCCCCAATCTCTCTATTTAGGCTGTCTCCTTGCAAGCTAAGGGAGGTAAACCCTATTAGAAATGAAGGAAAAATCTAGGAGACACAGCTAAAACATCAAATACTTGATAAAAATAACAGGATTTCACAGATCTAGATTAGATTTCATGTTTAATACTAGTGTCCTATGGAGTCAAACAAGATCCCGTTATGCAAATTACAAACAAGCAAATGATGATTAACTGCTGCGTATCAAAACACGATTGATCACAATGATATTTAATTGAAAACGTCACAACCATGAATAACTTGAACTCACAATAATATGAGAAAGCCAAATATTTAATATGTTCTAATTAACACAGTTCGAAATTGAAATGATCCACAGTGAAAATTTAGATAGAAAAATTTTAGCGCATTTGACTATAGAAAATTTGAAGTTTTTTTATATTTTTGTATTTTCTAGATTTTTTTTTCAAGGATTTTTTTTTTTTTTGGAAATTTTTTTATAATTTTTTATAATTTTTTGAATCTAAAATAAAAAAATCTAAATCTAAGTTAAAACTTAAATCTAAACTAAAAAATACACCCTAACTAAAACTTAATCCAACAAAATCAAGTTAAACTGGAATTAAAACTAGAAATTAAATAACAAAAATTAAAATAAAAATCTAATTTGAAATCGAACACATTAAAATGACGCTATCAAACTACCCATTTAAAAATTAAACCAAAAAAATACAACTTAAAACCACGACTAAACTAAAAATCTAACTACGAAATCCAAATCGATTCAAATGAAAACCCAACATCTAAATTTAAACTAAACAAAAAAAGAATTTGAACTAATTCCTAACACTAACCAAACTTATATACAAAAACGAATCTAAAGCTTTAAAAAAAATGTGAATCCGCACCTAAATAAAATTTAACGCATGTCTTTTTCTATGTGCGTTCATTTTTATGTGTGCAGGTTGATGAGGCTACAGGTCTGGACGTCGGCTCGATGAGTGTTGGGCAGTGGCTCGATGAAGTGAGGGAGCTTGGACGGTGGCAGCAAGGTGGACAGAGTCGAATAAGTGCAAGGTTTCCATGGAAAATGGGAAATAGAGGAAGCTCGAGGAAACGAGAATGGTTTGTAGATGGTACAATGAATTTGAATGGCAGAGCTCGAGCTGCTTTTTAGCGGAATAGATGGCTTGGATATTATGATTTGTGCCCCCCCGTTTTTTTTTTTTGTATTTGTTTACAGTTGCAGTTTGGATAGATGAGTAGCGACGGGGAAGCGAGACGGAGCAGGGAAATAGGTGCAAAGGTGTAGCTCAAGGATAGGGCAGTGCTGGAGGAAATAACAAGTTGAGGCAGCGTGGAAAATCGATGGAGGAACGAGACGCTAGTGAAGGAGAAAGAAGGGACTGTAGATAGAGAAGCTAGAATCAGCGTGACGGGAACCCAGTACGCATAAATTCGTCCAACAAACTTTAAAACTAAAAAAAAATAAAATCGTCAAACTCTGATTTATATGATCCTCAAATCGAATGATGTCCAATTTTTATCCATAGTAATAAATTGAGGGTAGATCTGGCCCTTGGAGGCTGAATCTGCCTCAGATCTTTAAAAAAAATTCTGATTTAAACCCTCAACCTACAAGAAAACAAGTCGGATCCTGAAAACACACCAAGAAAGTGATTAAACCCTGACAATCTAAAAAAAAATTACAAATTTACAAATTAGTTTACAAATCTAAGGCCCTCATGGCCAGATTTGAATCCATCATAGCACAATTTTTAAAGATTTAAAATTTTAGTGAGAGGCAGAAGCCCTAGGAAACCCTGCAAAACCACCAATTTCGTAAGATAGACTTGGAATTTAACAAATAATGAGATTTTCAGATTTATGTCATTAAGATTTGGCTGGTCCAACCGAAGACTTCTCCAGATGCTCAATCTTAAAAAAAAAAATCCCCGCACACTTAGATCTGAATTTTAGATCGATAGAGATTTAAGAAAATAACATGAGATCTTCCGAAAAAAATCAAAATCTCATTTGTGAACCCAGAAAACTGCACAAGATACCTGTATGCAGATTTATCCATGAAGGCCATCAACCATAAAAAGAAAAAACAAAGTATCAGAGTTTAGAGACAATTCACCACATAGATCCGAGAAGGAACATCAAAATTTGTAACCCCAAAGTCTTCATGCTTTTATTCCTCAAAAATTTGCAAGAGATTCTAAGAACAAGTGCACGATTCTGAGATCGGATGACTCAATACTGACAAAGACCTCTAAATTTATAGGAAAAAATCTCCAACGACTAGTTTGGATGATCCTTGTCAAAATAATCTCAACCGTCCAAAAGATTTAATCATCTTTTAATTAGGAGCGTTGAAATTAAAATTTTGGGGAAAAAACGAATGTATCATTTAATTCAATTTTAATTAACTCAAAAATATTATTTTTGAGTTAATTACCCCAAAATTTTGACTTTGACTTAACCACCAAGGCCCAAACATCCAAAATTTCTTAAAATTCTCAATATTCCCTTGGTCGGGGCTTTCAAAATCATTTTCCAAGGACCCACAAATTTTGCCTTTAAATATTTAATCCTAACTTAGGACTCTAAATTAATTAAATTTCTAGTTTAAGATTTTTTAAATTAATTGACCAGAAAATTTAATTAATTGACTGAGAGGGGATTTTAATTATTTTTCCAACCCTCTTTACATGAGATAATACATTTACATACATGAAGGGGGAATACCCATTTGTATAGACCCTCAAATAAATACCCAATTCTGCGACTCAAAACATGATCTAGTAGACTAAGTAGCTCAAACTACTTTTATAAGGACTCGATAGAAAACACTAGGACTCACTTAGCATGTTGATGAAAAAATCCACCCTAGCTTTGGGGTGAGGCTAGAGGGAAAAACTTTTCCGATCACTTTCGTGAATCAATGAGACAAAAAACCTCCTAGGATAGAGATCATCAACAACATACTAGGCTTACCTAGGTTGTTACATAAATTGATGGTCTTACTTAGATCATTTACATCATAACATGCAGAATGGGTTTACATCATTTATAACAATGTCAACTGTCGATGAAATTTGGATGATGGAATCTGAATGGCGCAACCACGTCGAACATGACGAATCCTATTTGAAAAAATGGCGGTGTACTGCTATGGGGTAGTTGACAAAGTGCGGTCAACATCTACAATGTGAATTATGAGTTATTTGAAAATTGTGATCCCAAGTTAAACTCAGATTTATATGATGTATTTGATGGACATCATGAGATGTTTCAGGAGCCGATAGGTTTGCCTCCTAAAAGGGAGATTCAACATGAAAGATAGTTGCAACAATATTGTCCTCTTCCTAACATAAGCATGTACCACATGTTTATCATGGAGAATGCTGAAATAAAGAGTCAAAATAAGGACTTTTTGGAAAAAGGTCTCATAAGACCAAGCACTTCGCCATGTGGGTCACGAGTAGTGTTGATTCCAAAGAAACATGGAACTTGGCGTATGTGTGTGGACTTCAGGGCATTGAACAAAATAACAGTAAAGAATAGTTACACACTCCAAACAATAGATGGTTTGTTAGATCAAATGAAACATGCTACAAATTTCACTAAGTTAGACTTACATAGTGGTTATCATCAAGTTAGAATTGCAGAAAGTGACATTTGGAAGACAACATTTAAAACCAAACAGGGACTCTTTGAGTGGCTTGTTATGCCTTTTGGTTTATGCAATGCACTTGCAACTTTCAAGCGGGTAATGGATGATGTCTTACATCGTTTTCTTGATGATTTCGTTATTATCTACGTAGATGACATCTTAATTTTCAGCAAGACTAGAGAAGAGCATGTCATGCATGTTAAGAAAGTACTTGATATTTTGAAGAAAAAGCAGTTGTTTCTTAAAATATCAAAGTGTGAATTTGGAAATAATTATTTGGTTTATTTGGGACATGTAGTAGGAGGAGGTGCTTATAGAATTGATCCTTCTAAAGTAGAAGCCATTATGAATTGGCCTACTCCCAAATCCATTACAGAGGTAAGAATTTTTTTGGGTGCATCTCAGTATTGGAGGAAGTTTATTTCTAACTTCTCTGCCATAGTAGCTCCTATGCATGCAGTGACAGGTGTGAAGTGTTATTTCCAATGGGGAGGCAAGAAACATAAATCTTTTTAATCTTTGAAATAGAAGATAAGTTCAGCTCCAGTCCTTGCATTACCGGACTTGAGACAACCATTTGAGATTCAGACCGATGCTAGTGATTACACCATGGGTGAAATTATCTTACAGCATGGTAAGCCTATTTCATTTCATTCTGAGACATTTAATGGTGTTGTTGTGAATTATCCTACATATTATAAGCAGGTATATGCATTGGTACAAAGCATCAAAAAGTGGAAACACTATTTGATGGGCAAAGAGACAATTGTACATATTAACCATCAACCTTTATAGTACTTGCAGTTGCAAAGTAAATTGCAGCAATCATGATATTTGAGATGGATGGGCAAAGATACAGTTGTACACACTGACCATAAGCCTTTATAGTACTTGCAGTAACAAAGTAAATTACTTGCAGTCACTTGATGCCTCCTTTAAATGGGAAGTCCATCTTATGGATGTTAAATCCGCATTCTTACATGGAGATTTGCATGAAGAAATATACATGGAAAAACCCCCTGGATTTATCCAAAAAGACTCCAGCCTTGTTTGTCACCTTAGGAAGTCTCTCTATGGTCTCAAACAAGCTGCTCAGGCTTGGTATGCCAAAATGGATAGATTTCTATTAGATAATGGCTTTTCTAGGTGTCATTCTGAGAACACTGTCTACACCAAGAAAGTCGGTAAGTCCATAACCATACTTGTTCTTTATGTTGATGATCTCATCCTTACTGGTAGTGATCCAAAACATATAAACCATGTGAAGTATAGCCTCAAAAGGTAGTTTGAAATGAAAAACTTAGGAAACTTGCATTATATCCTTGGTTTTCAAGTCTTGCAATCCAAGGAAGGCATTACCCTCTCTCAGTCCAAGTATGCCTATGATCTTCTACACCACTTTCACATGGAAGACTATAAGCCGACCCCTTATCCCTTTCAATCTGGAGTCATGCTTTCAGTAACTTGTACTACCTGTGAAGTTGATGATACCTTATATCATCAAATTGTTGGTAAACTTATGTATCTAATCCACACCCATCCTAACCTTTCCTTTTCCGTTAGTCTTGCCGCTCATTCTATGCACCAACATCATGAAAGTCACTAGAAAGCAACTAAAAGAATACTTCGATATATTCGAGGTACAGTTCAGTTTGAGATTCATTACAGTGCAGGAGCATCTCCATTTTTTATTGGTTTCACTAACTCTGATTGGGCTGGTGACCCTGATAATTGAAATTCTATTGCAAGATATGTATTCACTCTTGGTTCACGACCTATTACTTGGTCTTGTAAGAAACAAAGTGCCATCTCTCTTTCTTTAGCAGAAGCAGAGTATCGTGGTACAATTGAAGCCAACAAGGAAGCCATGTGGCTTCGTCAAATTCTGTGTGAACTTGGTCTTCATCATCAGCATCCAACTACACTTTGGTGTGATAATCAGAGTGCCATTAAGCTATGTATAGATCCAGTTTATAATCAGCGTATGAAACACATTGAACTCCATATACACTTCATCAGAAAGCCCATTCATGATCATGTTCTTGAAGTGCAGTATTGTCCAACCAATGATCAAGTAGACGATATCTTTACGAAGGCTCTCACAGAAGTAAAGTTCAGGAAACTTCGATCGATGCTTGGAGTTTAGGAAATTTGTTCTTAAGGGGGGATGTTAGGATATTTTGACACATAGGAAATAGGCTCCTTTTGTGTCACCTTTGTAAATCCTTCAATCCTATCCCAAGTTGTTCTTAAGGCGGGATATTAGGATATTCCGACACATAGGAAATAGTGAATAATAACTTAGTCTAGTGTAGAGTTAGGTAAAGTGTGTATCTTTACCATGTACATTTGTAACTTATAATCTGATGATCATGATTTGTAGTGATCTGACGGTTATCCTTAATCTTAGTATTAACAACACTTGATCCGTGGCTTGACACCCAATTGGTCCATGATCTCTATTTAAAGAGCATGGAGGGTCATTTGTGTGGTAACCGCTTATGAGAGAAACATATGTAACCTTTCTTTATATATTAATAAATTTCTTGAAGTGGCGGCGTTGGCTCAGGTTGTGGAATTTTCCCTCTTTGAGGGTTTTAACCACATGATTATACTTGTTTACTGATTTGTAATCTGTTTGTGAGTGGTGACCTTTGGTTCTTGATCTAAGGAACCTACCCTGTAAATTCCTACACTTACCTAACCAAAAAAAACAAATAAAATCTATACTTAACAACTTGCCTAAAATAAAACCCTAAAAACAAACAAGTTCACATCTTTTGCATATAATAGAGAAAGCTAGGTCCTAGGACTCCAAAGACTGGTATGATGTTACCCTGTGCATTTGGTCTACCAATCTACTAAATCACTGGAACCTAATATGTACAAGGGAAAATGATACCATCAATGTGAACATCCACTACTAGACTTCTAGGGTATATGTATTTTTGGAAAATCACTCTCCCTAGAATCAAATCAGATAATGGGTCAGGAACTTTGATGTTTGGGGTGTCTCTCTTCTTTATCCCAAGAATTTTGAAACATTTCTCCTTGATAAGCTTATTATAGATGGGAAAATCCTGAATATCCTCGGGAAGGGGTATCTTGACACAAAAATTCTTCAATTCTGTGAGATGTGCAATCTCTTATGGGGTGTGTTTTCTAGGGTGGATCATTCTCTCAAGAAAAAGAGGTGGATTTACTTGATGTGTATTCTATTACTTTTCCTATTCAAGATATTAAGGTGGATATGGTCAATGGTTATCTTAGAGAACTCTCCCAGGCCTAACGTTAATCTCTTGGATCTCCATATCACAGGCGAGGTGGGATGTCTCTCCATTGTATACCTATTGTGCATGTTTTTTATTAGTATTCGGATTAGGGAGTAGGAATTTGAGATTTCTTAAGTGGAGCAGGATGAGTAAGTTTTGGTTAAGGTTTGGGTGGAGGAAGTAAAGAAAGAGGTTGATTATAGTGAGGCCTCCAACCTCGTGATGGGTTTCTCCATTAAGGGGGTTGTGAAGGATATAGCTGAAAGGGATAGTTAACAATTTGAGGAGGATATGGAGGAGCATAAGGCCAAGAAGGAGGTGTGGCCATGATGGATGAGTGGAGGAGTAAAAAGCCTCCAAAGTTTCATTTTGTTTTGAATTGTAATATGAATAAGGTGCACCTTGCATTCATGGTTTGTATGTTTGAGGTCCTTGAGGCCTCCTTTCATTGATGAAGAATATTTTCTCTATCCCACCTTACACCCCTTGGTATACAACTTTTAATGCTGGTAAGAAACAAAATTTCTCTATTGCAATTTTTTCGTCATATACTGAGCATAATTCTATGACATGATGTAGGAATTCATTCCTAGGGTGTATCATGATGCATCTAGGGAAAAATATATCTAGGGATCTCTCTCCCTCCTCTTATTTCCTCTTGATCTGCATGATATTCATTGAAAATGAAAATTTACACAACATTTCACTATTGAAACACTCCAACATATTCCCTATCTCACTTTCGATGGAAGAGGTCGAGGAAGAGGTACTCACCATACATTCGTTACTTCTACTTTTCTTTTTGGCTTCCATAGATTGGGGTTTGAACACATTTTTGATGTCATAATAGCACAATGGATAGATATCCCCTCGAGCTAGCATGATGAGGGCCTCCAACACTTCCTCCTTGATCCCTCAGAGAAGAAATAACTTGAGTGATTGAGGATCATGGGCGAAGTTAGCCCTCCTGTAGTTAAGTTGAAACCTTTCCTCATTGTCTTCTAAAGAATTATGAAGCCCTAAGGTCATCCTAAATATTTATTCCTTGGTTTCTTTTGACCTACAATAATATCTGTACTTGATATTGAAGGACTCCTACATTTGGGCCTAGGTAGTGATGCTTCCCCCAAGTAGGCCAATGAACTAGCACAAGGTTGCATCCTTAAGGGTAGATGGGAACAACTCATCTTTTGTTCATATGAGGCATAGTTATAGGTAATACAAACAACAACAAATTCAAACATGAAGGTATTAGGGTCTTCATAGGTTAGATCATGGAAGTGTGCGAGGGAAACAGGTTTGATGTTCTTCATCCTCACCTCTGCATTTCTTTATGTGATGGAAAATATCTCATTTTTTTTGTCCTTAAGCATAGCTTGGATAAGAAAACTGGGTTCTTCTTCTTCCCCAATAGATTCTTCAAAATTTTCAAGGCGCTCACCTAAAGGGTATTCTAACTCCCCTACAGTGAGAGAGGGAAGCTCGTAGTCACTGAAAAAGAGCGAAGGTTGACTATGTGAGGATGTGGGGGTTTTTGGTATAAATATTCCTTGGTTATCCCTACTCCTACGAGGCGTGAAAAACACTTTTTTTTTTGTTTTTCTCACTTTTTCAAAACTATATACAAAAAAAAAAATAGAAAACAAAGCTTAAGGAAAAACATTCATCTACTTAGACACCGACTTAGCAACGACAAAAAAAAGTGGTGAGCCCTGGTATCTCACCAAGAGTGGTGCAACTCCCAATGTCTTCTTAACTCTATTTATCAAAATAGGGTTTATACAAACATATAGGTGATAGTGCTATATGCAAAAGAGATGGATTTCACTCATGCTACCATCAACTAGGTCTTCTCATCAATAGTGCTTCGAGGTCATTCCTTATGTTGAATTAGAGTAAAAAAAGCTGTAGATGCAATTTATAAATAATCCTAACTTTCAATTTCAACTTGAAAATGCTATTGATACAAATATTGAATAGGAAATAGCTAACGTACATTGCAGAAGGGAAACTACACTATCTTGCAATCATCTATCAAGGTATCCAACAAATTTGCACTAAAGGAACTAATTTCCCTTCCATAACCGATCAAACCATAAATCAATTTTATATCTAATATTTAACTAACTCACACTTTCATTTAAAACATCGTTGTATGAATTATGTGATAAAATACTAATGATATTTCTATTTGTGCAAAAAGGAAAATAAGTGTTTGGAGTGGCCTAGGAGTTGCTACTGGTAATGAAACGATAACTAAGGATTAATAACATCCAAACCTAAGCTCAGTTTAAAACAAGAATAAACATGGACCAATAATGAGCACCTACAACTATGTTACACGAGCATGCTACAGGAGCCCTGTATTGCTACACGAAGCCTTGTAATGCTACATGAAGGCAACTCATAAAGTTAAAGAGGTTAAGAACGTGGTTGGAAGGTGTGGGAAGGTGAATGAAAGTGCAGAACAATTTTCGAAATGTGACGAACACATATAGCCAAGTTTAGAGGCCCTTGAGGACTTGCTTTTCACTAGAAGAGATGCTATTGGTGTTCATGGAAAAATTACCTCATAAAACATGAATTTGATGGAATAATTTGGAGTTTGGAAGAGGAAGATATGGATTCCATGGTGGAGGTGGTGAATGTTCCCTTTGGTGCATATTAAAACAAATTTTCAGTCATCACATGCATACATTCATTGATCATCGATAAAATGAAACAAGTAGAAGTGGAAAAGAAGAGACAATCACTGTGTTTAATGGATTATTCTATTAGTATGATGTAAGGAACTAAACAAAATAATAAAACTAAAAGAAATATACAAGTACACAAGAGGAACCTAAGCCACTCGGTTGGTCCCAAACCTAAGAGGGTTAAGCCTATAAAAATAACTCAGTAATGAATCGAATAGAAGCTTCTCATTACCATTGAATCAAGGTCTAATACATCACATAATATTCAAAAGATAACAATGCCTTATATCAATAACTACCTAGTTGAAAACAAAAATCGAATCCTAATGATCTGTTCTACATGATTATGTGTTATGTTCAAAATTGAAAGTGTTTTAAACTGTACCGAATCTAAGCGATCATAAAGTTCTCATCATTGCAATTCTGGCACCATGAACGGTTCAAAAAACTGATGTTGTATGGGGAAGATATTGTGTTCTATTTGTCTTCCCAAACAATTAAAATTTTGTGACTGGGATGCCGAGTGAGCATGCAAGTACAATCAGCAGATGGCATATTATGGGGAATATTCCCTTTTCTCATAGCCAGTCAGATCGCACCACATGTCTGTATCTGAGCCCTTTTTTTATTGTATGAGATGTGTTTCTAGTCCTTGGATGGGGTTTGTACGTTTTTTATTTAGGTCGTTGGATGAGAGACATGTGGCAAGCCGAAAGGTTGCCACGTGTCCTCAGGAGGGTATGGTAAAATTTTGTTGGAGGCCACATGAGTAGACCTCGAGACCTTGGGCATGGGTGCAGACACGCATTACCAACTACTCTACGGGTGTTACTTAACAGTATAGGTCTGAAACTTTATTATATTATTTAACAATAGTTTGGGAGGATTAAAAAAGGGCCATCCCCAACCTCCATATTCCCAAAGACTATGACCGATACCCCAACGCTATCCAAATCATGTGGTTAACGTAACTTACCATGGTCCATTTCTTGGGTTACATCGACGGTTGCGGTGGACATTAAGGTTAGGGTGCGCATGTGGCCACCCTAACCATAATATTAAATGCCAACCGTTAAGGAATGGTGGAGTTGGAGCGCGCCCCTAATTTTAGGGCATTCCACTAATTTAACTCCATCAAAGTGGAGTTATCCATTTTTGGTGGAGTTTTTCTAGCTCACATTGGGAAAAATGCATTGGGAGGTCAATTTTCGACCAATTTGAGTGAAACAAGACTCTATCTTGACTAGTTTGAGAATTCTTGAGCCATTGGCGTAGAGAAAATAGACATTAGAGGCCTATAAACACATGTAATTTTCAATTTTGAGCATAACTACAAAGAGCAATATGCCATTGGGAGTCGGACAAACAGATGTAACCCAGGAGGGGTGAACTGCTTCATCATGCCTACTATGTAAAACTTATGTGTGTTTGTATTTCTCTGTTATACACTAGTGTACAGTGTTTTTTTGACTTATTTTCATGATTAAATTTCACAAATTCATCTATATTTCATGGTTAAAACACTCATTCCTTAAGCAAACAAATGGAGACAAATTGTACATGTCTTTAATACTCAAAGGACACTTAGCACAACAAAATAATACACTCCTTTCATATCAGGTCGGTATGAGAGCTAGAGTTTAATCTCTGGTGTTTTTCTATGCAAATATTTTTTAATTGTTTTCAAGGGTTTTCATGCTTACTTGGCTCAAGCTTAAGACAGGATAAGAAAAATTGGTGGAAGCAAGAGGCTCTCAAAGTGAGCCAAAAAAAAGGAGGGCAAGATTGCCACATTCTCCACCACCTACTTCACCTCCAAAAAAAGCAGAAGAAGCAATAAGCATGCTCCCAGGAGAAGAAGAAACCCATGAAGAGGTGGATCCCAAAGAGGAAGAAAGAGTGTACAAAAAAACATTTCTTGACTTGACTGAAATGGTTAGAGTGCTTTATCAAGAAAGGAATGAGAAACTAGAAGAAGAAAGGCCCAAACTTCACAAGGAAGGACATGGATCATCACGAGGCCACAATTATGAAGATAAATCAAATAACGATAATGGAGGAAATGGAGATAGTGAAAAGTCACAATCATCACCCTCATCTTCATGATCATCATCCTCTTCTTCATATTTAGTACATTAGCCATACAAGTCAAAGAAAACGGGTAAAAGTCCTTTTCTAAAACTTGATGTTAAGTTTGAATTGCCAATGTTTAATGGTGAAGTCAATACATAAAAGCTAGATAATTGGATTAGGCAATTGGAGGTCTATTTGAGAATCCAAAATTTTCATGATTATGATACCAAAATCCAAATAGCTTCATTGAGAATGGAAGGTGCATCACTTGTTTGGTGGGAAGCCAAGACAAAGGAGTAGATCAAGAAGCATGGTAAGATTATTTTATCATGGACTGATTTCATTACTACAATAAAACAATAGTTTTATCCATTACCTCACATGCAGAAAGGCATAATGGACTGGGAAATTTTTAAACAATTGAAAGGACAAAATGTACAAGACTACACCCAAGAATTTAGGAGAATAGATCTCTTATTAGCGGTATATTTTCATAGTCAAGACACTTTTATCAAGTATATAGGAGGCTTACATACCTACTTAAGACATAATATCCTCATGTTTAACCCTACAAGTGTACATGAAGTTTGTGTACAAGCCACACATTTAGAGGCAAGGGGAAAACAAAACATAGATAAGAATGAGGAAAATGAGTTGAAAGGAAAATGGAATAAAAAGATAAATGAAAATATCAAGAAAGAGAAGGGAATATTCTTTTGCAAAATATGTTCTAAAACTAGCCATGATGAAGACCATTGTTGGAAACTTCATCCAGATTTGAAACCAAAAAGTTTGAAAGCCAAAGAGAAAGCCAAGGAGAAAGGAAAAACTATTGCAATAGTTGAACAAGACTTAGGGTCAGATTCACAAGATGAATCAAAAATTATAGCTATGGGACTAAATAACATTAAGGGGAAAGAGATTGAAACTAAACCAAGTTCTAGTATATCTAACTATCACATACAAACTCCATATGAAGAAGAGATAATTGAATTGTTTCATGTGAGGGTCATTTCCAAACATACCAAGGTTGACACATTGTTTGACAGTGGTTCAGAAGAAAATTTAATCTCTCAAGACTTGGTCAAGAAACTTAATCTTGAGACCATTCCACATTTGAAACCATATCCATTTGGTAGGATTTGTAAGGATGAAAATTTACAGGTTTCAAAGAAGTGCATCTTGTGCTTTGCAATAACTACACATTTCATTGACACATTTGAATTAGATGTTTTTCCGCTTGATATAATAGGTATGGTGTTGATAAGTCCTTACTTGTATGACTCGAAAGCAATCTTCCATCGCCATGAGAAAAAATATCATTTATTAAATGATGGCAAGGAGTATACTGTGAGAGCTCATTGCAAGAAACTAGACACTTATTTAGTTAATGCAGGGAAAATGAAGAGGCTAGTCAATGCAAGCCAAAACTTGACATTGATGATGATTAAACAAAGAGATGTTTTACATCATCCTTTTCAAACAAATGTTAATGTATGTAATGAGTTATTTTAGTTTGGAAGAAGGTTGTATTTGAAAGAAGATGACAAGTAGTTGCAGCAGTCGACATTGGTGTTGAACGGTGCTGTAAACAAGGTGTTAGTGCAAGAAGTTGTCAAGTTCCAAGAGAGGACAAAGCAACTTAGCAAAGAAGGCACTGGATTCAGAAATGTTCATTGCTAGTTTTCAAAAGGCATGGTATAATGGCGAAGAAACTTGGTCAAGAGTTGCACAAGTTTAAGCCAAAGGGAGCAAAAAATCGCCATAAGAACAGAGTGCAAGGTGAGAACAATTCCAAGTTTCCTTTGATTCTAAACCAATGTAGAAACAAGATTTTTACTAAAAATTTAGATTTTTGTTCTCAAGGTTCAGAAAATGTGCAGCATGACAATGTCAAAGACAGTAATGCATGGTCAACGAAATCAAGGAAAAAATTGTCATTTCATGAAAAGCTCTGATTAATGAAATTATGGAAATTTCAATGGATAAAGATTGGAAGAGGGGGGACACAGTGTCCTCATCTTCATGTTCAGTAATCCATAGAGCTTTTAGGGTCCAACAGATTCCGAGTGGGGAGGTCGGATCACGAGATCATTTGTTATGATCAAAATTGAAAGTGCTCGAAACTGTACTGAACTGAAGCGACTAGAAAGGTCTCCTTGTTTCGATTCTGGAGCTATGATTGATTCTAAAAACTGAGGTCATATCAGGAAGATATCGCGTCCTATTCATTTTCGCAAACAGCTAAATTTTTTTGACTAAAATACCTAGTCAGCATGTAGGTACAGTCAGCAGATGCCATACTCTGGGGAATATTCCCTTTTCTCATAGCCAATCAGATCGCACCATGTCTTTCAATCTGAGCCATTGATTTGATTGTAAAAGATGTGTTTCTCACCGTTGGATGGGGTTTCTACATTTTTTATTTGGGCCGTTGGATGAGGGACATGTGGCAAGCCCGAAGGATCCAACGTTTCCTTAGGAGGGTATGGTAAAATTTTATTGGAGGCCACAAGAGTCGACCGTGCGACTTCAGGTGTGGGTGCGGGTGCGGACGTGCATTACCAACTACTCTACAGGTGTTACTTGACACTGTAGGTATGTGGCTTTATTATATTGTTTAAAAATAGTTTGGGTGGATAAAAAAAGGGGCCACTCCTGACCATCATATACCCGATGGCTATGACCGAGACCCCAACGCTATCCAAATCCCGCAGTTAACGTAACTTACCATGGTCCATTGCTTGGGTTCCGCCGACGGTTGCGGTGGACGTTAAGGTTAGGTTGCACATGTGGCCACCCTCATTGTAATATGAAATTCCAACGGTTAAGGAATGGTGTAGTTGGAGCATGCACCTAATTTTATGGCGTTCCATTAATTTAACTCTAGTTAAGTGGATTTATCCACTTGTGGTGGAGTTTTTCTAGCTCACATTAGGAAAAATGCATCAGGAGGTCAATTTTCGACCAATTTGAGTGAAACAAGTGTATACCTAGAATAATTTCAGCATTCTCGAGCCATTGGTGCAAAGAAAATAGCAATTAGAGGTTGTAAACACATGTAATTTTCAATTTTGATCATAATGAAAAAAAGGGACATGCGAGTGGGAGCTGGATGAGTAGATGTAGCAGAGGAGGGGTGAATTGCTTCATCATGACTACCATGTAAAACTTATGTGTGATTGTATTTCTATGTTATGCATTGTTGTACAATGTTTTTTAGGCTTATTTTCATGATTAAAGTTCACAAATTCATCTCTGTTTCATGGTTAAAACACTCATTCCTTAAGAAAACAAATGGAGACAAATTTTACATGTTTTTAATATTGAAAGGAAACTTAGCACAAAAAACTAATACGCTCCTTTCAAATAAATACAAGAGGGTAGCTACCAACAACTCCCTATAAAATAGGAATCTTGTCTCTTGAAACTCCGTAATACTTGAACGTGAATCCTCATGATTTTCACTTGCTTGGTTGTGAATGACATGGAGTTGATGAGAGAGATCTTGATTTGATATTGGGATGATTGAGGGAGTTAATGAGGCAGAAAAACCCTTACAATATCTCCTTGTTGTCTACTCCCAACCCCTACATAGAAATTCTCTAAAAAATTATTCCATTTCCTTCAATTAATCCATATTAGGCTCCATGATATGACCAACATATTTCACCCTTCTCACTAAGCATAAAATGACAAAAAATGTAAATTAGTATGGGAATGAAGTATTTATAAAGCTAGAAAATGGAATTAAAACCAATTATAATGTACCTATTTATGAGCCTCATCACATCACTCACCACACAGGTTTATTTACTAAACTTATACTCCCATATTACCTTTTGAGGCTTCTAATCCATCACCTCATTATGACACCATGAGACTCACTAACCCAAATCTTATGCTTTAGCCATAGGTGGAAAGGACTAATGCCTTTTCCCATCATGATGTGCCATTTTCCCCATTGAGTACGTGTTTTTTAAATGTTAGTGATTTATTAGCCCTAGATATCTTCACCAACTCTTCCCCTAATTCTATACTAGCTATGTTCTAGACTATCTACTTCTCTAGGACTTCCATGAAGATAGTTTTATTGTTGTTACCCTATCTCTAATATACCATAGTCATCACACCACTTACCTAGTCCTCTTGTCTCTGCCTTCTTTGGTGGAGTAGTTATGAGTCACAAAATTCTGGTGGGGTGGCCTAATGCACAATGTTATTCTATTTTAAGAATATGAATGAACTTGTAACTCCTAACTATAACAACTACCATTCAAAACATTTTACTCCTCATCAAAAACTATATTTGTATGTAAAACTAATAGACTTCTCCTCAAACTTGTTCCCAAGAGATGAGTATCCCTAAATAGATTTAGGTTACTCTTGTTTACAAATCCCTCACAAAAGTGACATCCAAGTCTTTAATTGTACACTGCCTACATACATTATATATTTAATGACATAGGGTCGCAACAAGTGTATCTAGAACTTACCTACATTCTTGAGAAACTTATTGTCATACAACAATACTGGATCTCCTACTTGAAGATTATTTTTCTTAATTATTGTGCCTTCTGCACCTCCTCATTGAAGTTAGCTAGTTCATGGTCTTCTTCAAAGTGAATTTTTTTTTTCAATATCTATTCCATTATGCTAACTTCTATGAAGCTAGCTAGTTCATGGTCTTCTTCAAAGTGCAAAAAGTTCCAAGTTTTTCAATATCTATGCCATTATGCTAACTTCTATCAGTTCATTTCTAGTACTAAAATTCCATTAGCATAACAACTTCCATTACATACACCAACTCGAAAGGTCTCTTTCAAATCAACTTATTACAGGAAATATTGTTATCCCATAATAATTTTGGTATCATTAAATAAAAAGCATCATCTTGCTCATTTTACACAGTGCTAAGCAAGGTCTCCAATATTTTATTGAATTCCTCCACCATTCCATTAGCTTGTTGGTCATAGAGAGTAGAAAATCATAGAGAGTACTTTTCTAGTGGTAGATTTCAAATTCCTTCATCATTGTTGCAGTAGTTTTATTCACGAAGTGTGTAACTTGATGATGAATGAGATAGATGCAACTTTAATGGTTACCACATTTTCAACCATTAAACATGCATCTATCTCTAAATTGTAATCCCTTACAATCACAACCTCTATCCAAATAGTCAAATAATATTTAGCTATAATTATATACCTTGCAACATTTTCTCTCTGGTGGATTGATTAGCCCAAGAAATTCAATGGACCACTAATAAAATAAGTCTATAATGACCTTAGGTTTTAGGGGAATCTCATCTCATCTCCATGTCCTACCCATGTCCTACCCACTCTATGGAATATGTCCCATGTTTTATAGAACACTTTAGCATCCTAGAACTAGGTGCCCTTTATCAGTAATTTCACCCACACTCATTATGTTCAACTTCAGCCCTTCTACTAATAACACATTAACTAATTGTATATTTTTAACATGAATATTGGTTCTACCTTTTAATTGAACCTTAGTGTGTGCATTGTTTCCAAGAATAACTTCACCACTCTTGGTTTCTTGGGAAAGATAATTTTTCTCTTATTTCCATACATGTGATCCACACTTGGTTTCCTTGGGAAAGATACTTTTTCTCTTATTTCCATACATATGATGAGATCATTCTCTATCTATGTAAAAATGGTTTTCTTCTTTTAATGTGCATAAAGCAATGCCACACTTCTTTTTTCGTTCTTTTCTTTGACGATAGAGGTATAGTTTTCTAAGATTTTGTTAAATGTATTTTTGTTCATTTGCAACTCCTATTGTTATTTTTGTTTAAAAAATTCATTAGCTTGCTTCTACATTCTTCTGCTTATTACTATTATAAATTAAAACTTCTTTTACATCTCACTCAGTGAGCTATGACATCAATACCAAACCCTAATAACATTTATTCATACATGACTCTTCTCATCCAGCCATCAAAGGTAGTAAATAATACTCCAGAAAACCCAGCCTTATATCACTCAAACCACCATTTAAACTAAAAAATTACATTAAATCATCATACATAAACCTCACACACATTTTTGTGAACTTCGAAGTTAAACCAACAACATATATAGACGAAAACATCACTTTAGCCAAGGCAACCGATTATGAAACCCTGTCATCACTTTAACCAAGGCAACCGATTATGAAACCCTCTCAATAACAAAGACATAGTAGTAGAATGTCTCTGACATCATTATCTCTTCGAAACACTGATATAAAAATATTCTTATATGCAAGAACACATCAACCAATACTTAATCAACCTTTTAATGAAACTCTCAAATATCAAATCTAAACACACTGCAAACTCACAATTTAGGAAGATATGACTCCAGGTGAAGGATTTTACTACAACCACAAATTTTGCTTCAGTCAACATGCTTATGTCACTTTTTCTCTATTTAGATATATCTGCAGAAACAGTTTGATAACAGTACAACTGATTATATTTTTTTCAATGCATATGTGAGGACAATCCTTACACACTATCATAAGCCATATAGAAACATGAATATCAATTCTTGCACCGTATCATAAACCACACATAAACATGAAAATTTGTAACTGAATCTCGAGCATCACTATGCTCAGTTTATGGCTTTAATTCTGCATACAATCTCTTTGTAAGATGAGGGAAAACAATAAAATTACTCCCATCATGTTCATAAAAATATTTTTTCATAGAAAAACATTTTCCCCTTTTGAACAAGGCGTTTTTCTCTGCACTACACATTAATGGATCTCACCCTCTACAACATACATATCCTACCATTCCTCTGACAAATTGAGTTACCCAGAATACAAGGTCAACAACATGAAGGTCAATCAACAAACCCCTGTAAAAATCATCAAGACACTAGTCTCTGCCATAAATTTTTCTACACTGACCTCAAACTGACACTTCAGCTCCAATAGATCTATGACAACTAGAGGTGAATATAAAACAGTTAGTCACCAACATCTATTTTTGTAATAATAAAAGATAGCCTTCAAACTTCTCACAAGTATGTAAGTTCATAAACTATGTGCATATCATAATATCAACCAAATATATGATTACAAATTTAGTCATACCTCAAAGGTTTTAACGTTGAAACAAATCTGATGCTTTTACTTCTACAGTCACATTGGATATTGTATGGTGTGTGCGCAACCATTTCTGAGACATAATAGTATGCATTCTGTAAACACTGCCAGACAAGGTCGTCAAGCATACAAAGGAAGATTGGCGTACTTTAAACTTGCAGATTAATCAACAAATGTTTTCTAATCCCTGAAAGTACCTTTACCATTACTATGTTTCAAAACTTGTACCATATAGGACAGTTGTTTTGTAATCCAAGCACCTATTACCTTTTGAGCCATATAAATACTGAACCATAGATTAGTGCATATTCTAAATAAAAATTGATTAGTGTATATTCTGAATACAAATTGAGGAAATAAATTACCAGCGTATTCATTCAGTGGAACATAAATACAAATTGATCAGTGCATATTCTAAATATAAATTGAGAAAATAAATTACCAGTGTATTTATTCAATGGAAAGTAATCACAGACACTTGAAAACCATAACTTAAATTTTTGTGTATATCCATGCAAAAGAAACTTCAATAAGTACAAGTGAATGAACTGTGTATAACCTTTCAAAGAACTTTCAACAATGACCAATTTACTACTGACCACCAGATTGGCGAACACACATGCATGCTAAATGATTCTGGAAATTTTATTGATTGAAATATAGGTCAAGACTGAATCATTCCATATCAAAAGGTAAACAAAACTCACTGTCTATTTGATACTCGAGAAAATACTACCTTTAGATTCTTTGCTCAACAAATTAAACTCGAATACCGGATCAATGCACACTAGTGAAATAAGATCATATTCTACCACTGACATATGACATATGGTGCACATATGCTGATATTCTCAAGTAATACTTACCAAACCATCAGATATATGTACCTTTAGATCACTCAAAGATTTTTCAACACTAGCGCACTGGTGCAATCATTTCTTCTAGAACATAACATACAAAAAAATTGCACACACTAGCAAATAAAACTCCTTTCTTGTTTACATATATTCATCCTTGTAATTACCATTGGAAAATCCATGAAGTTCGTTGATGGATTTGATGACCATATCAATTAAACATTGAAATGTCATTGTGCTCACGACTTCCTTGGGAAATTTGATGGTTTTTCCCATGTTTTTTGTTTTTCTTGATCTATAGGCATTGTCACACCCTTCATTCTCCAACACTGCGTTATAATCCAGGTGATATACTCTACAGATCGTGTAAAAATGGACTTGTTTTAATTAGGTGATCTTGTTACCTCATCATTTAGTTAAAGTTTGTTTGGGAAGTTTATTTGTGGCATCATATTGAGATATAACTATAACTCTAATGACATAGGTTTGTCTACTGCTATGTGCAAACAAATGGTAGACTTGTCTACGGCTATGTGCAAACAATGGTGATATATGTTGGCTTTCTGAGTTTTCATTTAGACATTTTTCTAAAAATTATGAACTAAAATAGAGGCATCTTGATCGACATCATGAACATGAACAGACATCAAGAACAAATAGGCTTGGGATACCAAGTACCATACTTTCAAAGACTTCAAGTAGCAACCTAGACTTAGTACTGGATGGATTTGTTCTTGTACTAAACAACATATAAATCAGGTTGGAAGAGTATTTCTTGTACAAACCAAGTTGGGCCAACCCACCATTAACCATAATGCTCCTTGCCCATGGATCCTTGGCCAATCATAGATTATGTTTGTTCCCTAACTTCCAAGCCAAAGAGCATTCACAATTATCATCACCATAGATCATACTATTTCCTTCCTCTAGTGTATTTTTATAACCACTAATTCATGATTTGTTGATAGATCATGCTATTTTCTTCTTGTAGTGTATTTTTATAACCACTATTTCATGATTGGTTGTTTTTATGATTTGTTGTTTTTATGGAAGGTAATTCATCTTATGTTGCTCCAATGGATTTATTGATATTTGTCTTAAAATTCTAAATTTTGATATTTGTCTTAAAATTCTAAATTTTTGATTTGGAAGACTTAGAGAATAGTTTATTCATAAAATTGTTACAAATTTTTACACAATCTTATAAATGGCATTACAAAGGGATATAGATTTGATGTCCTAGAAGGAGACTCAATTATATGACATTTTTATTAAGGAAATAAATTCTACTAACATATTTCTCTTCAACCTTGAATCTTTAGTTACATGAAGTAGATCTTTTTCCAACAATTCAATGAAGTTGAAAAAGAGTTCATTGAATCATCCTCCAGGCCCATGGATATTATCTTTTTGAGAAATATTAAAACCACCTGTACTTCATCCTTAATTACCCTTACCAAGAGATATTAATTGTATTTTTTGTTTATAAGTCTTGGAAAATACTAAGAGATCCAAAACAATTTTCAATGTATTTCTTTCATTGTCCTTGAAAACCCTACCAAGTTGTGTTAGGGTACTTTTGGTTATATACTCAAAAGTGTTAGAACTATTTTTCTAGATTTGTAATTGTCTCAATTGTGTTGATATTCTTGATTTGTAATTGTCTAAATTAGGCTGATATTTCTATAATGATTTTCATACGAGACATATAATTTTATTGTTTTTCCTTTAAATAATCAAAGATCCTTGCAATCCAACCACCATTATACTTCAGGGTACTCTAAAATCTCTAGGATTACTACCTTAAAATTAGTCTACATTATTAAAAACACAATCCATTCCACTTCACAACATTAAACTATTGTGGTTTTATGTTTAACTTAAACCATTTATGTTATGACCAATTTTCTTACACTTTTTAATTTTTTTTCAAATTATATAGTTAACAATTCTCTGGTAAAGTAGTTATGAACATAAGTATCATTTAATATTTATTAACTACACAAAATTAGTTTCATTTAACTAGCTAAAATTAGCTTCATTCAACCCACCAAAGTTAAATTTAAAATACTTTGGATGTGTGTAACTCATTTCTACAAATTCTAAGAGAATTGGGAGGTGTTGATATTCAGCCTAAATCCAAACTAGTTGTTTAAATCTAAATATAGATTCAACTTAATCTTCAAAAAAGGAAAATTTTCTTATCTCCAAGTGATATGGTATATGTCCATATCTAAGTTCTCTAGGGGTTTTTCACGGTGCTAAATCCATATATGTAGTGAAGAAACAAACACAAATCAAGATTTCATCTCAATTTTTTTTTCACCTTGGTTGGAGCCAAAAAAATCCACTAAAACTTCAAAAAATCTCATTATAAACACTTATTTTCAAATTATATAATTAGTGATTATCTCACATAGTCATCAAAGATACCTATATATGATACATTAATTCCACAAAATTAATTTTTGTGTAACTAATATTCAACCAAAGTTAAATTTAAAAGAACTTAAATGTTTGTGACCCATTCACAACAACTAAAAAAGAAAATTGAAACATATTCACCAGCATTTCAAACTATCTGTAAAACTGGTTACAGAGATTACCCAACCTAAAAAATCTGGTTGAGGGTTTGGTTATCAGTGGACATTAAAAAAAATTCTGTCTAATTTATCAAAATCTTCCAAAAATTTCCATAATTTTGGCAACAAAATTCAAATTAGTTAGACTATAGCTTTGAAAAACAAATCATACACAATATTCCAAACAATATATTCAAGTACTAAAACATACATAACTAAAGTATACATCAAGAAACAAATAATAAAACCCAAACAAGGTTGCCCATATGACATGAGGCATCATAGTTAAATGGTTTCAGAAAAACCTATAGAAATGGTGAAATGAGGAATCTTTCATAATAAGTATTCTCACTGTTGAAATGTTAATTTCAACTGCCCTGCCTTGCACTCAGCCGCTTGCTATTTTGTGATTAAAGAACTCTGTCACAGCACCGCTTGTTATTTTTGGTGAACAATGAGTTTAAAACCTTATTTTTGGTTGAACAATGAGTTTAAAACCTTATGATGAGCAAGGGAAATTTTGTTTTTTTTGAATGGTTTGGGCTATGGGAGCGGCCAGCTTATAGAAGACGTGGACCAGTCGCTTCTTATCACATTATTTTGGAGCCGAAACCTAAAATCCGGACCCGAAAAGGTTTATAAACTGCTCCCTAAAGTTTTCGCGTTACAATGGGCCTCATGTCAGCAACCCCATTTGTTGCGCGAACTTTTTATTAAATTCGTCTTATGAATTGGTTGGAATCCACGGCCCCATCCCTCAACCAATAGGGTGGCTATCACGTGGAGTTTTGGAGCAATGACGTCACGGTAATTTAATTTTGGTTTAATTTCTTTTGAAGTCCAGGCGTAAGATTTAATTTTATGTTTTGTTAAGGTTTTACATTACATTGTTTCACACATCGTGCAATGGAAATTATGTTATAAACTTTGGGTTATGTGTTGAACTAACATAATACACATATATATTAAACTCTGCGAGTTATAATATATATATGTATTTTTTAACATATATTATAGTTGCGCCATTATTTGTGGGACCGGAGGGGCATACTTAGTTTTAGTTTTAGTTTTCTTTTTATATAGTTTTTTATTTTATTAAAATGTGTTGTGCCACATATGAAAAGAGCATGTGAGGCTAATGTAAAGTAACGTAATACACAACAGTGTATTGAAGAAAAAAAAGACAGAGTCTTGAAAAGACAGAGTGTGTTATTTTTGTAAGTGAGACAGAGCATTTTGTGCAATGTTTTTTTTTTAGCAGTGTAATCTTTCAGAGGAGGAACACAAGTTTTTTTTGTAATATATTTTTACATTTAATGGAATAGAAAGTTTTTATGCAATCTCTGTAAGTTAGTGAGAAAATTTTTGTTCTAATTCTCTGTGTTTGAAGGAGAGTATTATTCTCTCTGAGTTTGTTCTAGAATTTTTATAAATTCCAACATGGTATCGGAGCTTATCTAGGCTCTTTGAAGGTGTCAAAGAAGCTTAAGGAAGAAGGATTTGTTGCAACAGTTCAACAGCGGAACTCTAGCAAGCCCACTAGAAGTAAAGTCCAGGTATTTCTAAAAAAAAAACAGAGTTGTTGTTTTGTTTAAAAGAGAAGTCCTCAGAAATAGAGTTTTGTCCTTTAAAGAAGGAAAGACAGTTTGTTTAGAAAAACAAAGTAAAGTTTATTTTAGAGTTTAGTCTATAAGCAATGGCTGGACCAAGCACTAGTATGAGTATCAGAAATACTTAGCTTCCTAAATTTAATGGGAAGAACTATGATTATTAGGCCATTACCATGAGAGGCCTATTGTCCTCTCAGGACTTATGGGAATTTGTAGAATACGGTTTTGAAGAACCAGTTGATGAGAAAGAGTATAATGCCTTAACACAGGGAGAGAAGGATGTGCTGAAGAGCAATAGAAAAAAGAACTCTAAGGCACTCTTCTATCTCTATCAAGCAGTACATGAGAGTGTGTTTCCAAGGATAGCAGCAGCTAAGAGATCCAAGGATGCATAGGATACTCTGAAGATAGCCTATCAAGGTATGGAGAAAGTGAAGACAACAAAACTACAATTGTTGAGGAGATATTTTGAAACTCTTTGTATGGAATAGTATGATAACATAGACTCATTCTTCACACATTTGATTGGGATGGTCACACAGATAAGGTCTCATGGAGAGACACTTGAAGAAATAAGGATAGTGGAGAAACTATTGAGGAGCCTACCCTCAAGGTTTGACGTTATTATTACCACCATTGAAGAGATAAATGATCTCTCAAATTTCACAATAGATGAACTTCATTCATCACTGATGACTCATGAACAGAGATTGGGAAGATCAGTAAACACATATCTAGAACATGGCTTAAAGACCCAGATGCCTTTCGGAAGAGGAATAGGTCAAGGTAGAGGAAGAGGAAGAGGCAGAAGCCAAAACAAAGAAAGAAGAAAAAACTCTTCACATTCACATGAAAGGAGCAATAATCAAAATGAAAGCCACGACCAAAGCAGTAGCGAGCAAGGTGGACACCAACATGCTCAAGGAAAAAGGTATTACAAATCCAATGTCCAATGTCATTATTGCAAAAAATATGGGAACTATGCCAATGAGTGTAGGAAAAAGAAAAATGACATGAATAATAGGCCGAATGCTAATGTAGCAAGAGAAGAAAAGAACATAAAGAATGTGATGTTAACATGTAATGTAGCACAAGATAGATAGGATGATGTATGGTTATTAGATTCAGGCTGCAGTAATCACATGACTGGAAACATAGCAATGTTTGTTAATCTTGATGAAGAAGTTAAACTAGAAGTAACAACAGGAACTGATACTAAGATTTTTTTCAAGGGAAAAGGCATAGTTAGTATCCATGCAAGAAATGGTGAGAAGAAATTAAAGCAGACGGTACTTCAGCCCTCGCCGTTTGAAGTAATCTTTTATAAATTGGGCAGCTACAAACAAAGGTTACAATGTATTTTTTAATGTTGTGACTTATACTAATAGGTGTCATTTTTATGATTGTCTTGATTGAAATATGGAATATGTTCAAACCTTTTTCAGCAAAGGTGTTCCAGCATTCTTGAAAACCAAAAAATCAAAAAATTAAAAAATGTAAAGAGGGTATACCCTAAAAGAAAAAATCAAAGGTGTAAAAAGAATAAAATGGCCAAAAAGAAAAGAAATGAACCCCATCAAAAAGAAAGGCCAAGGAAAGTGTGCAAGTTCATTTTTATCGATGTAATAAACAAATTAAAAGTAACTTGTGTTTTATCCTTTTTATGCCACAATTCATGAATAGTCAAACTGTTTAAGCTTGGCTAGTTCATTTTTCAATTTCATGTTGTAGAATAGAGAATAAATATCTGACCAAACAGTTTAATCTTGGCAGATAAGTAGATAGGTAGAGTTAATAAAAGGTGCTCAATAGTTTAATCTGAGCCCTTGGATGTAATAAGGGTAGAAATAGATAGATTTACCATGTAAAAGAAAAGAAGATTGATAAGGGTTTGCAAGTCTAAATGCACCCTAATAAAGAAGTGAAAATGGTAGTAGTAGATAGGGTAGGTAGATGGTGTTACAAAGTTTTATCTGATGAATGATGCTGCTACATGTTTTTGATCCTTTACTTTCATCACAAATACTAAAGCAGGAAATACACTGGAAAATCACAGCAAGCAAAGTCAAAATCATTAACTTCCCTCATCACTTTCCCCTTAAAATTTTTACTAATTTCCCCCAAAGTACTAAGGTATTTGGAGATCAAAGGGGCTCAAGGCATTTCCTTGACTTTTGGAGGGACCGGACCCTCGGCCTAATGATCAAAAAGACCTAAGTACTTGAGATAATTCATCATTATAATCATTCACCTTTAACCTTTTCCTAAGTAAAATTCCATTTTTCTTAGGAAAATTATGCAAAATTCCATAAAAATCCCTCAAAATAACTTACTATTCTAAGTTAAGTGTGGAAGATGATATCTTGCAATTTACTTTAGAAATTGTCACTTTCTTAGGTGTGCAAAGTTTTTTGAGTTCCCTTGTCCCTTTGTCATATTTACATTTAACTCTATTTACTAAATCCCTAGTGAAAATGCCTTATCCTAAGTATATAATTCCTTTTAAATTAAATATCCCAAAAAAACCCCTCTAATATGTTTTAACCAAAGTATTTACTTCCCAAATATTCACTAAAAACCCGCTTCATATGCCCTTTGGTTAAATATATCCTTATATTGTAGTCCCGCCCCTATGGTAATTAAATAATGTTTATTTACTACCATATAAATAGAAATATCGAAATAACATTTAGACCTGTAATTCTATATGTTTAATACAAAAAGGATCAAACCCGAAGTTTTACTTTTTAAAACTAAACTTTGGAAAAATCCCATGCCAACGTGGCTCATCCACCTGGCATCCCACCCGACACTTTAACTTTAATACCCGCGCTCAACAAAACCCCGCCACGACTCCTTTCTCCATTATAATCACGGGATTAATTAGTTATCAGAACTAATTAATAACCTTACCTCCACCAATCAACTCCCGCCCAGGGTGATTAGTTAACAATAAATATATTGGGCCCACACCATTTAACTTCCCGCGATCTCCCCGTCATTGCAACCGTCCGATCGCTCCTCCAAAGATCAACGCTCCTCGGCGATTCCACTACCCATCCTTTTTCAGAACTTTAACGCGCGGGGGATTGGTGGTATTTGAATAGTTCCCCATCCACGTGTCGATACTCTAATGGAATCGCTGCCCGCTCATCTAATACCACCTTTGTCCATAAGCGGTGCGGGGACTAACCGCTTACCGCCCGGCCCCCCTGCCCCACGTCAGCCCGTACCAAAGTGACGTCACTCCTCGAAAAACTAAAAACTCCTCTTTTGACTTTGGGAATAAAACAAAATTTCGCGTTTTTGTGTCATTTTCACCATTTGAACGCGACTGTGCTTTCTGCTACGAATTTCAAAATTCCATTGAAATCCACTGTTCCATTCGATTTCGCTCCATAAATCCGCCAGACCTGTGTTCAAGCGTCCTCCCGCTACCGCCTGATACCTATTAAAAGCCAGCTTTCCTCCAAGAACAGGTATTTATCCTATAGCGCTTTGAACTTCAAGAGAAATTCTGTTTTCCTTATTTTCCACTGAATTAGTGATTAAAACTTATCACTGAGATCATCCCCTGAGGTTTTAAAACTGTGAATTGTTCCCCTGAAACTGCATTTGTGTTAATTTCCTTCATTTAAAATGAAATCGCACCCGGTCCGTGAAGAAAACCCAGAAACTTCCATTTTTAACACACAAGAACCAAAATGGGAGTTCCTGTAGCCTTGAATGATGCTCCATTTTGAACCTGGTTAAAACCTCACTCCCTTGTCCATTGAGAAATTGCTTGAAAAATCTACTCAGTTGTCCCCTGAAGAGGTGACCAGAAGATCACATCCTTGGATAAACAGTCTTAATACTAGTCATAAGACTTGTTTACTCCAATATTGTTATCAAATCTATTCAAATAGAGGTTAGAAAGCATAACAGCTAAAGAGTATCAGTGGTTAAAGTGTATCAGGTAAAAGTCAGTAAAAGTTAAAATGAAGTTACAGAGCAGTCAAAGGTAAACAGTAAAAGTAAATACAGAAGGCAGTAAAATGATAAAAAGAGATGAGAATACTTTCACCAATAGTGAGGTTTGTCTAAAGTGAAATTAAAACAGTCAAAAGAGCAAGAAAGTAAAAAGATGAAAAAACATAACAAGAAGGAACATTTTTGCAGAAATTGCATATTTTAGTCATAGTTTTTCAGAAACTATTGTGATCAATACAAGATGAATTTTACAAAACTGAAGGAGGTTTATGTTCTTAAGAGGGCCATATACAAAAACCTCTCTCACTTTTCTAACAGCCATTATGGTTTTGGAAATATTAAACAATGTTGGAAAGCACTTTTTGCAGAAAATTCCAGTTTAAGTCATCATTTTTCAGAGAGGATTGTGGCCAATCCAAAATACTTCATACAAAACTGAAGGAGGTTTTTGTTCCTAAGAGACCCATATACAAAAACCTATCTCAGTTTTTTCACAGTGGTTTTATAATGAGAGATACATGTGCATCTTTACAGGCCATTTTTCAGACTCTGTAAAACTCTGTTTTACACATATTGTTTACAGAGACTATTATGCATAGCTGGAGAGGAATTTTGGGAAACTGAAAGAGGTTTATCTCACCAACATATTTATCTACAATAACCTCTTTCACTTTTTACATATCTATTACGTATTGAGAAATAAAAAGATATCATTGGACCCCAAGTTTGCAGAATTGTTGGAGCAAATTGCACAAAGAAAGGAAGCAGTTAGTGACTTGGATGCCTCATCATCAACTAAGAGTTGGATCAAATTCGAATTATTCTCTTTGTCATCATCTCCTATTTGTCATCACGTATCCATACAAAATAGTCAATAGATGAATAAGGCATGATGTCCTAATAATATTATGTAAAATATTATATCAGAACCAATTTTGATATTTGTTTCAAGATATTTTAGTTTAGAATTTGTATAAATACTCCACTCTTAGAAGCATTTGGGGTGGATTCTATTACTTTGCTGTAACATTGAGATTTTCAGAATAAAAGCATTTTGGAGAAATTTATTCGTGGCTTACTGGATGACGATTTGAAGCTCAGGACTTTTTGTAGGATTCATGTGTTGGACTGCAGTTCAATAAGTCTTTCTACCCTTTGTCTTAAGTTTTATATCAGTTTATAATATCATTATGTCCATTTCTGAATAATTTACATAAAGGATTGAATCAGAATTTACTTAATTGTACTCTGATTTCAGTTGTGATTGTTCTTTATGTTTTCCTCTAAATTGGTTATAAGCATGAATTCTTAAATGCTCTTGCTTTGCTAATTTAAACATTGTTGATTACTATAATAAAGAATTCTTAATTGCTCTTTGTTTGTAGTCATCTCATTTCTTTCTTTTGAACATGGTGAAAGATTCTTAGCTGCCTTTCATCCCTTCAAAATCATCCCATCCACTTTAAATTTTAAGGATTGTTCTCTGTCTAGCTACCTTGCCCTGTAAAGCCATCTTGTGTGTAGAATAGAAATCCAGTAAAGCCATCCTTTGACTCCATAGCCCAATGGACTGAAAATCTTCAACCTTGCCCCTAGTTTGCGGATTCCACCATTTTCAAACAAATTCTTGGACTTATAACTAGCCTAAAACCTTCTAAGAACAAAGATAAATCATAAAGAGAGAGCCCTCTCCGGATGCAGATTGGCTAGATTCTGCATCTGAAGGTTGGTTTGTGGTTACCTCGGGTATACTTTCCTTTTCCACAACTTCAAGGAAAACCTGAGTGATAACATAGTGGCGACTCCACTGGAAAACTGAATCATTTTAATTGTTACTTTTGTTTGCTTATAAGCTATAGACAGAGCCTGAAGATCAGCCAGGTAGCCTTTGAACTGCTTTTGCTCTGCAATTGCATAGTAAATAAATGTTGCTTCAATCTATCTCTGGTCTAGCTTATAAACTGAACTTTGGTTTCAAAAATTCAATCAGTTTCTCTAGTTCAATAAATCTTTAAGAAAATTTAAATCTCATATCTAAAGCCTCTTAAAGAAATCATAGAAGTTTTTTTGAAAATTCACAAAAAAATTTGGTTTCCTGAAGAACTAACTTTTTCTTCGAAATTGTTTTACAGGTTTAGATCTGATCTATGATGGTGGACAGGGATCAGACACACAAAGGTTAAAATCACCCACTTGGCGACTCCAAATCAATTTCATAATCAAGACTCCACTGGAGGAATGAACCTCAAAGAACAATATGGAAAAATCAGGCTTTCAACTTGGATATTAATCCAAGACATTATGTTCTTTCTCATTAAAAAAATATTTCAATGTATATTATATTTTATAGAAGATCTTAGATTAGTTTTTAATTATTTTCCTTTGAAGATTGTAAGTAATAATTCTCCTAATCTCTTTGAGCAGCTTTCTTATGAATCTAATGCTGATCATTTTCCAATTAAGAAGCCTCAAATAATCAAGACTGATCTTACAATCCCTGTACATATCCCTGTGCCATATAAAGTTCCAGATAGATATAAGCTCCTTATTCTACCTCCTTTACTCCATGATTTTCCTGAAAAATACTACAAGTATCTTCCTAGATTTGATGGTGAAAATGGTATCACGGCCCAAAAACATATTCAAGGTTTTGAGAATTATTTGGATTTATTTGAGATTGATGAAGATGATGTTAAAATCAGACTTTTTGCTCTTTCCTTGCAAAATAGAATAAAGAGTTGGTTCAAAAATCTGCCTAATGCTAGCATCTCAAATTTCCAGCAGTTTATCAAACTTTTCCTTGATAGATGGATAATCAAAGTTAATCATTTTGTGATCATGGAAGAATATAATCAATTAAAAAGACATCCAAATGAAACAATACAACAATTTTCTGACAGATTTAATAAAGTTTATAATTCATTGCCAGAAAATATTAGACCTCCTCATGATTCAACTCTCTTGCGTTATCCAAATGCCTTTGATCCAGAAATAGAATTTCGATTAAGAGAAAGAGATCCAAAAACACTTGTACAGATGTAGAACATTGCAATCGATGTAGAAGTTAATCTGCAAATCAAACAGGAAAAGTTGAAAGTGGAAGAAGAGGAAAAGAAAAATATTGCAGAGGTAAAACTCAGCCTTTTGGTAAGAAAACTAGATGAAATAACACAGGAGATCACTATGAAAGAAGAATTTTTTATTCAAAATCACCATGAAGAAATAGAAGAGGTTGATAGCCATGAACAAATTCCTCTTAATTCAAATGATCATAAATCAGAAAATGAATTTACAAATCAATATGAGGAAGAGGAATCTGTTGTTCTAATGTGTATGTTTGATGACATTCCTTATTTTGATGATTTGCCTAAGTATGATCATTATGATGATAGTTATGTTCTCCAAAGTCAAGCTAACTTTATAGAGATATCAGAAGCTAGTTTGGAGGATGAAGAAATGCAATTTCAGCAGATTGAAGACAGTGATCAGCGAATACAGATCAACCATGAGAGTGAGGAAGGAAGAGCAGAAAATGTGGAAATAAGTGAAAATTCTTTACCTCTTTGTTTTGCTTCATTTCAGTTCATTAGAGAAAACTATCATGCCATCAATAATCAGCAATCTTTAGGAATTGTGATTGACAACAAAGAAGATAACGAAACTATTGATCAAGATTTTTCAGTTTTACAATTGCAGTTATCAATTCTCATTGAAATAAATGATCAAATGACACAAGAAAGTTCCATACCACTATTTTTTGAACCATTTCAGCTTTTAAAGGAAATGTGGTATAACATATTTAAAGAAAATAATGGGAAACTTGTTGAAGTTTATGAAGTCCCATGGAATTTTATATGTCATAGGTTCCAGCAATTTTCCCAAGATTTTCAGGATCCAATAGCAGATATGTTGAATATTGAAGGCATTCAAAGCATTCCTCTATTAACTAACTATGATTTTCAGAATCAAGATGATAAAGGATTCAACACTCAAACATTACAATCAGTAGGAATATCATCACAAATCTTATCTGAAAGTTTGCAGGGAGATAAAGATGAAAATAACATTTTAGAGTCATGGCATGGAGGCCATCCAGAACAGATGTACAATTTTTCAGATCAGTTAAACATTAGTGTATATATTTTGGAAGATCCTTTTGTACAGTTTCTAGAGTCAACAAAGGAAATCAAGTGTTTCCTTATCCTCTCATTTGTTGACAAGTTTCTAATAGGTTGCAGAAGTACAATTTTGATAATAAACAAGAAAATGCAACAAAATCTATCAAAGTACATAATGTTTGAATGGTTGCATTGGCTATTTCATTTTACCTAACTAGCAGTTGAACAGTAGATTGAGTAGGTAGATGAGTGCTAATAAGCTCAGAATTTTGAGCAATTTTTTAGTTTTCAATTTACAACTAGTTTTTCATTAAGTTGGTTTGAAAATTTTTGTGTGTTGTTTTTAGTTTCAGATCAGATTTCAGGTTGCAGAAAAAGAACTATATTCAATTCAAGATTTCCAACTAGGAAACGCAGTTTTGATTGGATGGTAACTTACTGAAGTTGAAGCCCGAAGTGAAGGCCCTAAGATTTAGAAGTTTTACTATCATATATACAATAAAGCTACGAGAAGAAGGAGATTACATGGTTTAGTTTGAAGACATTTTGAGGCAACTGACCTGCTGTTCTTGACTTTTCACAAGGAAAAGCCATCCCCAAGTGGAGCCAGTGTTAGACTCCTATACCAATAGGTGTCATTTTTCATGATTGTCTTGATGGAAGTATGGAATATGTTCAAACCTTCTTACTTGAGCAAAGGTGTTCCATATTCTTGAAAACCAAAAAAATCAAAAAATTTAAAAAATGTAAAGAGGGTATACCCTAAAAGAAATATCAAAGGGTAAAAAGAATAAAAATGGTCAAAAAGAGAAAGAAATGAACCCCAAGCAAAAAATAGACCAAGGAAAGTGTGCAAATCCAAATGCCACTACTTTTTACTCTATTGTAATAAATCAATTGTGTGCAACTTGTGAAACTTTTGCCACAATTTATGAATAAGTCAAACTGTTTAAACTTGGCTTACTCATATTTCAATTTCATGTTATAGATTAGAGAATAAATATCTGACCAAACAGTTTAATCTTGGTAGATAAGTAGATAGGTAGAGTGAATAAAAGGTGCTCAACAGTTTAATCTGAGCCCTTGGATGTAATAAGGGTAGAAATAGATAGATTTATCATGTAAAAAGAAAAAGATTGAAAAGGGTTTTCAAGTCTAAATGCACCCTAATAAAGAAGAGAAAATGGTAGTGTTAAGTAGATAGGGTAGGTAGATGGTGCTGCAAAGTGTTATCTGATGAATGATGCTGCTACATGTTTTTGATCCTTTACTTTCATCATAAGTACTGAAGCAGGAAATACAATGGAAAAACATTGCAAGCAAAGTCAAAAAATCATTAACCTCCCTCATCATTTTCCCCCTTAAAGGTTTTACTAATTTCCCCCCAAAGTACTAAGGTGTTTGGAGATCAAAAGGGCTCAAGGCATTTCCTTGACTTCTGGAGGGACCGGACCCTCGGCCTAATGATCAAAAAGACCTAAGTACTTGAGATAATTCATCATTATAATCATTCACCTTTAACTTTATCCTAAGTAAAATCCTATTTTACTTAGGGAAATCATGCAAAATTCCATAAAAATCCCTCAAGATAACTTGCTATTCTAAGTTTAAGTGTTGAAGATAAGATATTGCAATTTACTTCAAAAGTTTTCACTTTCTTAGATGTGAAAAAATATTTTGAGTTTCCTTGTCCTTTGTCATATTTACATTTAACTCTATTTTACTAAATCCCTAGTAAAATACCCTATCCTAAGTATATAACTCCTTTTTTATAAATAACCCAAAAAACCCCTCTATTATAAAGTTTAACCAAAGTGTTTATTTCCCCGCGCATTCAAATAAAAACCCACTATACGCCCTTTGGTTAAATTTATCATTATACTGTAAACCCGCCCCTATGGTAAGTTAAATACATTTGTTAATTTACCATATAATAAACTAAAAACATATATATGAAAAATAAAACGTTAAACATACGATATATATGTTTAAACCCAAAATATGAATAAAACCCGAAGTTTTATTTTCAAAACTAAAGCTTTGGAAAAGTCCCTATGCCACCGTGGCTCATCCACCTGGCATCCCACCCGACATTTTAACTTTAATACCCGCGCCCAACAAAACCCCGCCACGACTTCGTTTTCCATTATATGATGGGATTAATTAGTTATTTGAACTAATTAATAGCCTTCCACTCACCAATCAAAAGCCTCTCGGGGTGATTAGATTAAACTTTAATTGTTTTAAAAACCCGACGGGCCCACACCTTAATCCTCCGCTTAGTCCCCGTCATTGCAACCGTCCGATCACTCTTCCAAAGATCAACGCTCCCTATCAATCCCGCTACCCATCCCTTGTCAGCATTTTAACGAGCGGGGGATTGGTGGTATTGGAACTGTTCACCTGCCACACGTCCATCGCTTAATGGAATCGCTCCCCCCGCATTCAAAACCACTCTAGTCCATAAGCGGTGCGGGGACTAAACCACTTACCGCCCGACCCCTGCACACGTCAGCCCGTACCAACGTGACGTCACTCCTCGAAAAACTAAAAACCCCCTTTTTGACTTTGGAAATAAAACAAAATTTCGCGTTTTTGTGTCATTTTCACCATTTAAACGCGACTGTGCTCTCTGCTACGGTTTTCAAATTTTCATTGAAATCCACTGTTCCATTCAATTTCGCTCCATAAATCCGCCAGACCTGCGTTCAAGCGTCCTCCTGCTACCACCTGTTACCTGTTAAGAACCAGTTTTCTTCCAAGAACAGGTATTTATCCTATAGCGCTTCGAACTTCAAAAGAAAGTCTGTTTTCCTTGTTTTCCACTGGATTAGTGATTAAATCTTATCACTGAGATCATTCTCTGAGGTTTAAAACTGTGAATTGTTCCCCCGAACCTGCAATTGTGCCAATTTCCCTCATTAAAACTGAAAACACGACATTTCTGTGAAGAAAACCCAGAAACTGCCATTTTGAACACACAAGAACCAAAATGGGAGTTCCTATAGCCTTGAATGATGCTCCATTTTGAACCTGGTTAAAACCTCACTCCCTTGTCCATTGAGAAATTGCTTGAAAAATCTACTCAGTTGTCCCCTGAAGAGGAGACCAGAAGATCACATCCTTGGATAAACAGTCTTAATACTAGTCATAAGACTTGTTTACTCCAATATTGTTATCAAATCTATTCAAACAGAGGTTATAAATCATAACAGCTAAAGAGTATCAGTGGTTAAAGTGTATCAGGTAAAAGTCAGTAAAAGTTAAAATGAAGTTACAGAGCAGTCAAAGGTAAACAGTAAAAGTAAATACAGAAGGCAGTAAAATGGTAAATAGAGATGAGAATACTTTCACCAATAGTGAGGTTTGTCTAAAGTGAAAGTAAAACAGTCAAAAGAGCAAGAAAGTAAAAAGATGAAAAAACATAACAAGAAGGAACATTTTTGTAGAAATTGCATATTTTAGTCATAGTTTTTCAGAAACTATTGTGATCAATCCAAGATGAATTTTACAAAAATGAAGGAGGTTTATGTTCTTAAGAGGGCCATATACAAAAACCTCTCTCACTTTTCTAACAGCCATTATGGTTTTGGAAATATTAAACAATGTTGGAAAGCACTTTTTGCAGAAAATTCCAGTTTAAGTCATCATTTTGCAGAGAGGATTGTGGCCAATAAAAAATACTTCATACAAAACTGAAGGAGGTTTTTGTTCCTAAGAGACCCATCTAGAAAAAAATATCTCAGTTTTTTCACAGTGGTTTTATAATGAGAGATACATGTGCATCTTTACAGGCCATTTTTCAGACTCTGTAAAACTCTGTTTTACACATATTTTTTACAGAGACTATTATGCATAGCTGGAGAGGAATTTTTGGAAACTGAAAGAGGTTTATCTCACCAATATATTTATCTACAATAACCTCTTTCACTTTTTACATATCTATTACGGATTGAGAAATACAAAGATATCATTGGACCCCAAGTTTGCAGAATTGTTGGAGCAGATTGCACAAAGAAAGGAAGCAGTTAGTGACTTGGATGCCTCATCATCAACTAAGAGTTGGATCAAATTCGAATTCTTCTATTTGTCATCATCTATCCATACAAAATAGTGCCAAATAGATGCATTAGTTTGAGTGTCCTTTAATTAAGTTCTATTTATGTAAATAGTTGGAGAGATTTGTGAACCAATTTTGATATTTGTTTCAAGATATTTTAGTTTAGAATTTGTATAAATACTCCACTCTTAGAAGCATTTGGGGTGGATTCTATTACTTTGCTGTAACATTGAGATTTTCAGAATAAAAGCATTTTGGAGAAATTTATTCGTGGCTTACTGGATGACGATTTGAAGCTCAGGACTTTTTGTAGGATTCATGTGTTGGACTGCAGTTCAATAAGTCTTTCTACCCTTTGTCTTAAGTTTTATATCAGTTTATAATATCATTATGTCCATTTCTGAATAATTTACATAAAGGATTGAATCAGAATTTACTTAATTGTACTCTGATTTCAGTTGTGATTGTTCTTAATGTTTTCCTCTAAATTGGTTATAAGCATGAATTCTTAAATGCTCTTGCTTTGCTAATTTAAACATTGTTGATTACTATAATAAAGAATTCTTAATTGCTCTTTGTTTGTAGTCATCTCATTTCTTTCTTTTGAACATGGTGAAAGATTCTTAGCTGCCTTTCATCCCTTCAAAATCATCCCATCCACTTTAAATTTTAAGGATTGTTCTCTGTCTAGCTACCTTGCCCTGTAAAGCCATCTTGTGTGTAGAATAGAAATCCAGTAAAGCCATCCTTTGACTCCATAGCCCAATGGCCTGAAAATATTCAACCTTGCCCTTAGTTGGCAAATTCCACCATTCAAACAAAATCAAAACTCTTGGACTTATAACTAGCCTAAAACTTTCTAAGAACAAAGATAAATTATAAAGAGAGAGCCCTCTCTGGATGCAGATTGGCTAGATTCTGCATCCGAAGGTTGGTTTGTGGTTACCTCGGGTATACTTTCCTTTTCCACAACTTCAAGGAAAACCTGAGTGATAACATAGTGGCGACCATACTGGGGACCTGAATCATTTTTATTGTTACTATTGTTTGCTTATAAGCTATAGACAGAGTCTGAAGATCATCCAGGTAGCCTTTGAAATGCTTTTGCTCTGCAACTGCATAGTAAATAAATGTTGCTTCAGTCTATCTCTGGTTTAGCTTATAAACTAAACCTTAGTTTCAAACATTCAATCAGATTCTCTAGTTTAATAAATCTTTGAGAAAATTTTAATTAAAAATCTTAAATTTCTTGAAGAGTTTGTAGAAGTTGTTTTGAAAATTCACAAAAAAATTTGGTTTCCTGAAGAACTAACTTTTTCTTCAGAATTGTTTTACAGGTTTAGATCTGATCTATGATGGTGGACAGGGATCAGACACACAAAGGTTAAAATCATCCACCTGGCGACTCCAAATCAATTTCACAATCAAGACTCCACTGGAGGAATGAATCTCAAAGAACAATATGGAAAGATCAGGCTTTCAACTTGGATCTTAATCCAAGACATTATGTTCTTTCTCATTAAGAAAGTTTTTCAATGTATATTGTATTTTATAGAAGATCTTAGATTAGTTTTTAGTTATTTTCCTTTGAAGATTGTAATTAATAATTCTCCTAATCTCTTTGAGCAGCTTTCTTATGAATCTAATGATGATCATTTTCCAATTAAGAAGCCTCAAATAATCAAGACTGATCTTACAATTCCTGTACATATCCCTGTGCCATATAAAGTTCCAGATAGATATAAGCCCCTTATTTTACCTCCTATACTCCATGATTTTCCTGAAAAATACTACAAGTATCTTCCTATATTTGATGGAGAAAATGGTATCACGGCCCAAAAACATATTCAAGGTTTTGAAAATTATTTGGATTTATTTGAGATTGATGAAGATGATGTTAAAATCAGACTTTTTGCTCTTTCTTTGCAAAATAGAATAAAGATTTGGTTCAAAAATCTGCCTAATGCTAGCATCTCAAATTTCCAACAGTTTATCAAACTTTTCCTTGATAGATGGATAATAAAAGTTAATCATTTTGTGATCATGGAAGAATATAATCAATTAAAAATACATTCAAATGAAACGATACAACAATTTTCTGACAGATTTAATCAAGTTTATTATTCAATGCCAAAAAATATTAGACCTCCTCATGATTCAGCTCTCTTGCATTATCCAAGTGCCTTTGATTCATAAATAGAATTTCGGTTAAGAGAAAGAGATCCAAAAACACTTGTACAGATGCAAAATATTGCAGTTGATGTGGAAGTTAATCTCCAAATCAAACAAGAAAAGTTGAAAGTAGAAGAAGAGGAAAGGAAAAACATTGCAGAGGTAAAACTCAACCTTTTGGTAAGAAAACTAGATGAAATAACACAGGAGATCACTATAAAAGAAGAATTTTTTATTCAAAATCACCATGAAGAAATAGAAGAGGTTGATAGCCATGAAAAAATTGCTCTTAATTCAAATTATCATAAATCAGAAAATGAATTTACAAATCAATATGAGGAAGAGGAATCTGTTGTTCTAATGTGTATGTTTGATGACATTCCTTCTTTTGATTATTTGCCTAAGTATGATCATTATGATGATAGTTATGTTCTCCAAAGTCAAGCTAACTTTACAGAGATATCAGAAGCTAGTTTGGAGGATGAAGAAATGCAATTTCAGCAGATTGAAGACAGTGATCAGCCAATACAGATCAGCCATGAGAGTGAGGAAGGAAGAGCAGAAAATGTGGAAATAAGTGAAGATTCTTTACCTCTTTGTTTTGCTTCATTTCAGTTCATTAGAGAAAACTATCATGCCATAAATAATCAGCAATATTTAGGAATTGTGATTAACAACAAAGAAGATAATGAAACTATTGATCAAGATTTTTCAGTTTCACAATTGCAGTTATCAGTTCCCATTGAAATAAATGATCAAATGACACAAGAAAGTTCCATACCACGATTTTTTGAACCATTTCAGCTTTTAAAGGAAATGTGGTATAACATATTTAAAGAAAAGAATGGGAAACTTGTTGAAGTTTATGAAGTCCCATGGAATTTTATATGTCATAGGTTCCAACAATTTTCCCAAGATTTTCAGGCTCCAATAGCAGATGTGTTGAATATTGAAGGCATTCAAAGCATTCCTCTATTAACTAACTATGATTTTCATAATCAAGATGATAAAGGATTCAACACTCAAACATTACAATCAGTAGGAATATCATCACAAATCTTATCTGAAAGTTTACAGGGAGATAAAGATGAAAATAACATTTTAGAGTCATGGCATGGAGGCCATCCAGAACAGATGTACAATTTTTCAGATCAGTTAAACATTAGTGTATATATTTTGGAAGATCCTTTTGTACAGTTTCTAGAGTCAACAAAGGAAATCAAGTGTTTCCTTATCTTCTCATTTGTTGACAAGTTTCTAATAGGTTGCAGAAGTACAATTTTGATAATCAACAAGAAAATGCAACAAAATCTATCAAAGTACATAATGCTTGAATGGTTGCATTGGCTATTTCATTTTACCTAACTAGAAGTTGAACAGTAGATTGAGTAGGTAAATGAGTGCCAATAAGCTCAGAATTTTGAGCATTTTTTTTTTTAGTTTTCAATTTACAACTAGTTTTTCATTAAGTTGGTTTGAAAATTTTTGTGTGTTGTTTTAAGTTTCAAGATTAGATTTCAGGTTGCAGAAAAAGGACTATATTCAATTCAAGATTTTCAGCCACAGCTAATGCATTAGTTTTAATTGGATGGTGACTTCTTGAAGTTGAAGCCCGAAGTGAAGGCCCTAAGCTTCAAAAGTTTCACTATCATATGTAAAATAAAGCTACCAGAAGAAAGAAGATTTCATACTTTCAGTTTGAAGACATGTTTAGGCATCTGATCTGCTGTTCTTGACTTTCCACAAGGAAAAGCCATCCCCAAGTGGAGCCAGTGTTAGCCTCCTATATCAATAGGTTTCATCTTTCATGATTGTCTTGATGGAAATGTGGAATATGTTCAAACCTTCTTACTTGAGCAAAGGTGTTCCATATTCTTGAAAAACCAAAAAATCAAAAAATTTAAAAAATGTAAAGAGGGTATACCCTAAAAGAAAAATCAAAGGGTAAAAAGAATAAAATGGCCAAAAAAGTAAAAGAAATGAACCCCATCAAAAATAAAGGCCAAGGAAAGTGTGCAAGTCTAAATGCCACTACTTTTTACTCTGATGTAATAAAAAAATTGTGTGCAACTTGTATTTTATGCCACAATTCATGAATAGTCAAACTGTTTAAGCTGGTTAGTTCATTTTTCAATTTCATGTAGTAGAATAGAGAACAAACATCTGACCAAACAGTTTAATCTTGGCAGATAAGTAGATAGGTAGAGTTAATAAAAGGTGCTCAACAGTTTAATCTGAGCCCTTGGATGTAATAAGGGTAGAAATAGATATATTTATCATGTAAAAAGAAAAGGTTGAAAAGGGTTTGCAAGTCTAAATGCACCCTAATAAAGAAGAGCAAATGGTAGCAGTAGATAGGGTAGGTAGATGGTGTTACAAATTTTTATCTGATGAATGATGCTGCTAAATGTTTTTGATCCTTTACTTTCATCACAAATACTGAAGCAGGAAATACACTGGAAAATCACAACAAGAAAAGTCAAAATCATTAACTTCCCTCATCACTTTCCCCTTAAAAGTTTTACTAATTTCCCCCAAAGTACTAAGGTATTTGGAGATCAAAGGGGCTCAAGGCATTTCCTTGACTTTTGGAGGGACCGGACCCTCGGCCTAATGATCAAAAATACCTAAGTACTTGAGATAATTCATCATTATAATCATTCATCTTTAACCTTTTCCTAAGTAAAATCTCATTTTGCTTAGGAAAAATATGCAAAATTCCATAAAAATCCCTCAAAATAACTTACTATTCTAAGTTTAAGTGTGGAAGATAAGATCTTGCAATTTACTTTAGAAATTGTCACTTTCTTAGATGTGCAAAGTTTTTTGAGTTCCCTTGTCCCTTTGTCATATTTACATTTAACTCTATTTACTAAATCCCTAGTGAAAATGCCTTATCCTAAGTATATAATTCCTTTTAAATTAATATCCCAAAAACCCCTCTAATATGTTTTAACCAAAGTATTTACTTCCCAAATATTCATTAAAAACCTGCTTCATACGCCCTTTGGTTAAATATATCTTTATATTATAGTCCCGCCCCTTATGGTAGTTAAATAATGTTTATTTATTACCATATAATAATAAATATTAAAACAACGTTTAAACATATAATCCTGTATGTTTAACACAAAAAGGATCAAACCCGAAGTTTTGCTTTTTAAACTAAACTTTGGAAAAATCCCATGCCAACATGGCTCATCCACCTGGCATCCCACCCGACACTTTAACTTTAATACCCGCGCCCAACAAAACCCCGCCACGACTCCTTTCTCCATCATAATTACGGGATTAATTAGTTATCAGAACTAATTAATAACTTTCCCTCCACCAATCAACTCCCGCCCGGGGTGATTAGTTAACAATAAATATATTGGGCCCACACCATTTAACTTCCCGCGATCTCCCTGTCATTGCAACCGTCTGATCGCTCCTCCAAAGATCAACGATCCTCGGCGATTCCGCTACCCATCCTTTGTCAGAACTTTAACGCGCGGGGGATTGATGGTATTTGACTAGTCACCCATCCACGTGTCGATACTTTAATGGAATCGCTGCCCGCTCATCTAATACCACCTTTGTCCATAAGCGGTGCGGGGACTAACCGCTTACCGCCCGGCCCCCCTGCCCCACGTCAGCCCGTACTAAAGTGACGTCACTCCTCGAAAAACTAAAACCCCTCTTTTGACTTTGGAAATAAAACAAAATTTCGTGTTTTTTTGTCATTTTCACCATTTGAACGCGACTGTGCTTTCTGCTACAAATTTCAAATTTCCATTGAAATCCACTGTTCCATTTGATTTCGCTCCATAAATCCGCCAGACCTGTGTTCAAGCGTCCTCCTGCTACCACCTGATACCTGCTAAAAGCCAGCTTTCTTCCAAGAACAAGTATTTATCCTATAGCGCTTCGAACTTCAAGAGAAAGTCTGTTTTCCTTGTTTTCCACTGAATTAGTGATTAAAACTTATCACTGAGATCATCCCCTGAGGTTTTAAAACTGTGAATTGTTCCCCTGAAATTGCAATTGTGCCAATTTCCCTCATTAAAACTGAAATCACAACATTTCTGTGAAGAAAACCCAGAAACTGCCATTTTTAACACACAAGAACCAAAATGGGAGTTCAGGTAGCCTTGAATGATGCTCCATTTTGAACTTGGTTAAAACCTCACTCCCTTGTCCATTGGGGAATTGCTTGAAAAATCTACTCAGTTGTCCCCTGAAGAGGTGACCAGAAGATCACATCCTTGGATAAACAGTCTTAATACTAGTCATAAGATTTTTTTACTCCAAGATTGTTATCAAATCTATTCAAACAGAGGTTAGAAAGCATAACAACTAAAGAGTATCAGTGGTTAAAGTGTATCAGGTAAAAGTCAGTGAAAGTTAAAATGAAGTTACAGAGCAGTCAAAGGTAAACAGTAAAAGTAAATACAGAAGGCAGTAAAATGGTAAAAATAGATGAGAATACTTTCACCAATAGGGAGGTTTGTCTAAAGTGAAAGTAAAACAGTCAAAAGAGCAAGAAAGTAAAAAGATGAAAAAACATAACAAGGAACATTCTTGCAGAAATTTGCATATTTTAGTCATAGTTTTGCGGAAACTATTGTGATCAATCCAAGATGAATTTTACAAAACTGAAGGAGTTTTATGTTCTTAAGAGGGCCATCTACAAAAACCTCTCTCACTTTTCTAACAGCCATTATGGTTTTGGAAATATTAAACAATGTTGGAAAGCACTTTTTGCAGAAAATTCCAGTTTAAGTCATCATTTTGCAGAGAGGATTGTGGCCAATAAAAAATACTTCATACAAAACTGAAGGAGGTTTTGGTTCCTAAGAGACCCATATACAAAAACCTATCTCAATTGTTTCACAGTGGTTTTATAATGAGAGATACATGCGCATCTTTACAGGACATTTTTCAGACTCTGTAAAAATCTGTTTTACACATAGTTTTTACAGAGACTATTATGCATAGCTGGAGAGGAATTTTTGGAAACTGAAAGAGGTTTCTCTCACCAAAATATTTATCTACAATAATGTCTTTCCCTTTTTACATATCTATTACGGATTGAGAAATACAAAGATATCATTGGACCCCAAGTTTGCAGAATTGTTGGAGCAGATTGCACAAAGAAAGAAAGCAGTTAGTGACTTGGATGCCTCATCATCAACTAAGAGTTGGATAAAATTCGAATTCTTCTCTTTTTCATCACCTATCCATAAAAAATAGTGCCAAATAGATGCATTAGTTTGAGTGTCCTTTAATTAAATTCTATTTATGTAAATAGTTGGAGAGATTTGTGAACCAATTTTGATATTTGTTTCAAGATATTTTAGTTTAGAATTTGTATAAATACTCCACTCTTGGAAGAATTTGGGGTGGATTCTATTACTTTGCTGTAACATTGAGATTTTCGGAATAAAAGCATTTTGGAGAAGTTTATTTGTGGCTTACTGGATGACAATTTGAAGCTCAGGACTTTTTGCAGGATTCATGTGTCGAACTGCAGTTCAATAAGTCTTTCTACCCCATGTCTTAAGTTTTATATCAGTTTTATAATATCATTATGTCCATTTCTGAATAATTTACATAAAGGATTGAATCAGAATTTACTTAATTGTACTCTGATTTCAGATGTGATTGTTCTTAATGTTTTCCTCTAAATTGGTTATAAGCATGAATTCTTAAATGCTCTTGCTTTGATAATTTAAACATTGTTGATTACTATAATAAAGAATTCTTCATTGCTCTTTGTTTGTAGTCATCTCATTTCTTTCTTTTGAACATGGTGAAAGATTCTTAGCTGCCTTTCATCCCTTCAAAATCATCCCATCCACTTTAAATTTTAAGGATTGTTCTCTATCTAGCTACCTTGCCCTGTAAAGCCATCTTGTGTGTAGAATAGAAATCCAGTAAAGCCATCCTTTGACTCCATAGCCCAATGGACTGAAAACTTTCAACCTTGCCCTTAGTTGACGGATTCCACCATTCAAACAAAATCAAACTCTTGGATCTATAACTAGCCTAAAACCTTCTAAGAACAAATATAAATCATAAAGAGAGAGCCCTCTCTGGATGCAGATTGGCTAGATTCTGCATCCGAAGGTTGGTTTGTGGTTACCTGGTGTGCACCCTTCCCGCGAGCTTACAAAGGAAAGCCTGGAATGGCAATAGAATGTTTCCACTCAACCTCAATAAAGACTTGAAGGGAAAAATAAAAAAGGTAGCAGTTGTAACTCAAGAGGTATTTCAGAAGGAAGTGAAAGATGAGAATTGGTTATGCCGCTTGAGATTTGGACATTTCAATTTCGGAGGTCTGAATTTGATGCACAAAAAAGGAATGGTAAGAGGACTACCATTGATTGAGAAACCAGATAGCCTATGTGAAGGCTGCATCTTGGGAAAACAACACAGAGAAAACTTTCCATCAGGAAAGAGCATAAGGACGAAATCACCCTTAGAAATTATTCATTCATATTTATGTGGGCCAATGCAAACAACATCAATTTCAGGCAGAAATTACATGCTAACCTTCATTGATGATTTCACAAGGAAAGTATGGGTTTATTTCTTGAAATATAAAAGTGAAGTCTTTGAAAAAAATTTCCATTTTAAAGCTCTAGTAGAGAAATAGAGTGGGCAACATATTAAAGTTCTAAGAACTGATAGAGGAGGTGAGTATATCTCAAAATAATTTATCCGCTTTTGCAGAGAAAATGACATACACAAACAATTTACTACAAGATACACACTGTAGCAAAATAGTGTTGCTGAAAAGAAGAATCGAACCATAATGGAAATGGTGAGAAGTATGCTAAAGGAAAAACACTTTCCAAATGAGTATTGGGTAGAAGCTACAAATTCTGCTGTGTATATTTTAAATAGATGCCCAACAAAATCTGTAATGAACAAAGTTCCAGAAGAAGCATGGAGTGGCAGAAAACAGGGAGTCACCCACATGAGAGTTTTTGGGTGTGTGGCTTATGCACACATTCCAGAATAGTTGAGAAAGAAGTTGGACAGTAAGGGGGAGAAGCGCATATTCTTTATATATTGTGAAGATTCCAAGGGATATAGATTATATAACCCATCCACAAATAAATTTTTTATAAGAAGAGATGTGCAATTCATTGAAGAAGAAGCATGGGATGGAAGCATTGAGAAAACAGTCAATGTTAAAAGTTGTTTGTCTCATGATGAAGATGAGGAAGATGTGGCTGAAAATAATATCTCATCAGTAGCACAATCTCCACCAACACAAGGACAGTAAGGGAAACCTCAAGCAGGAGTAAGAAAACCCTTGAGAAGAAATGAGAGGGTTTCTCCAAGCACACCAAATGGAGCACATTTAAGTGCTACTTCAAGCATAAGTACATCTAAAGAAGGAGGAACAAGATTCAAAAACTTAAATGAAATTTATGAGCAAGAGACAGCAAATGAAGGTACATGAATTCTTTATTTTCTTTGTATTGTCATGTTGATGATCCTATTCATTTTGAGGAAGCTATAAAATATAGAAAATGGATAGGAGCCATGGATGAAGAAATATATGCAATAGAGAAAAACAAAACATAGGATTTGGTTGAACTCCCAAAAGGTAAGGAAGTCATTGGAGTTAAATGGGTCTACAAGACCAAAAGCAATGCTGAAGGTAAAATTGAAAGGCACAAGGCCAGACTTGTTGTCAAAGGTTATAAGTGCAGCAACATGGAAAAAATTATGAGGAAACTTTTGCACGAGATGCAATAATGGAAACAGTGAGAGCAGTGTTGTTCATAGCAACACAAAAAAATGGAAGGTTTACCAAATGGATGTTAAATCAACATTTTTAAATAGAGTGTTAATGGAAGAGGTTTATGTTAAACAACCTCTAGGTTATGAGAAAAAGGACCAAGAGCACAAAGTTTGCAGATTGAAGAAAGCTCGTTATGGGCTGAAGCAAGCACCAAGAGCATGGTACAGTAGGAAAGATTCCTATCTACTAGAGAATGGGTTTCAAAAATGTGAACGAGAACCCACATTATACATCAAAGAAAAAGATGGTAAGATGCTGATTGTGGTTTTATATGTTGATGATGTCATATTCATAGGTAATGATATTACCTTATTGAAAATTTTAAAACAGTCATGAAAGATGAATTTGAAATGATTGATATGGGATTGTTGAAATACTTCTTAGGAATAGAAGTAGAGCAAAATGAAAATGGGATTTTTATCTCACAAAAAAAATATTTTAATGAAGTTTTAGAAAGATTTAACATAAGTAGGCACCTGCATGGGTATATAAGTAGGGCCTCATTATAACTTTCAATCATCTTATTATATCTTATATCATATTTTACTAATAAATAATTATTACAAATACCTCTTGTGTATTTTTATAATTAAAGCTGTTTTTGCTATTCAGCCAACAAATCTACAAGTCTTGATGCTACAGAAACCAAATCTACAAGTGTCATTGCTAGAGTGGTATCAGAGCCATATTGAAGCTATCACAGCCACATTGAAGCTAATAGATCCATATCGAAGCCAAGTTGAAGCCATGTCGCACAAAATCGTCTTACAAGCTTATGAACGTAGTATACAAGCCCAGGAACATTGTTTACCGTACAATGTGCCATTACGTGAAGAACCTGAAGAAAGTGAAAAAATGAAGAAAATTCTAGAAAAGCTTCAACAATTACAAAATTCATGTGCAGAAGTCACAAACCATTTTAAAATAATTTTTGCAATAATCCATAATTATGAAGATGCGAAAATGGTTGATTCTAATAATGGTGATAAAAGGGAAAATGAATTTAAAGTGCTGAAGAAAATCCTGAATCAAGGAGAAGGTTATGAATGACCTAATAATGAGAGGGTAGTTACTTATGCCAAAGGAAAATAACGTAGAACATCCATGGAAAATTAAAGCAAATATATTCCCCCACCAATGCGTAATAAAGGAAAACAACCAACTAATATTGAAGGAAAAAAGGAAGAGAAATGTTGGAAGTGTGGAGAAAAATATTTTGGAGGACATAAATGTGCCTTTTATACCAGAAATGAGGTTGCCATTAGTGATGTTTTTCATTCTGGACATCGTGTTCGTCAAACAGAAGAGGATCTGAATGACCAAGTGTTCCTCCATTTGCTGGATTCGATCTAGTTTTGTGTCCCAACAGTGGTGAATGTGAGACTAATATGGATGATGACTCTGGAAAGGTGATGCCAGGCCCAGGTTCCCACTTCTCTCAGCAGCCTGACAGTAAAGTAAAAATGGAATAGGGTAAGATGGTTTTCAAGAAATCAGATACGACAAATTTTAACCATAACCCTGTAGGGCTTGCATATGATCATACTAATAAAATATCAACACCAAAAGAGAAGGCTGAAAATGATACCAAACATGAGACTATGGAACAACCATGTGATTGTCAGGATAAGAATATTTCTGTCTATTATGACTTAACTCAAAGTAGTAGTGCCCCTGAAATGGTCCCTATAGTGATTACTGCTGCCCTGTCGACATCTAAATCAATTCAGAATAGTCTTGAGTCTGCAATGATGTTGGTAAAAGAAAGTTTATCCACAGTTGTACCAAGAATTCAAAAATCCTCAACTGAAGATTTTGCATCTAAGAAAAGGCCAAAGGGCGATACTAATGATGTTTCTGCAGATAATCTCAATACTGGATATTTACAAGCTATCCTTGCATCTGCATTTTGTAAAGGCTTGAAATATTTTCATTCTTATTCTACTTTACAGGAAGCATCTATCTTGAGAGAAAAGTCAAATTATAATATCAAGCCGCTTCTAAATACCGTGAGATCAACATGTGATAGATCAAATGGGTTCGATCTACCTTCCATGTTAGTTTCCATGGATAATGTACAAGGAGTCTCAATTGTTTTTGCTGCTGAGATTTCACACAAGTTTTCAGCAAATCAAAACACTTTAAGTTGTTATAGTGCCGATGACCTTATTCATCCTACTCATTCTAATGATGAAAAGGAAGTTAAAATGGATAATTATGATAATGGGAAGAAGGATATGAATTCACACAGTAAGAATAATGAGGAGGTTATAGTCCATATTTCTTACAGCTTTAACGATGATTCATTGCTCGTTCTAAAGCAACTTGTTAGCCGAGTTGCTCCAAGGAGGAGCGAGAATCAGCTTCAAAATTGAATCTCTGAGAAATGAAGATCCGTATATAGGGTTAAAGCATATTGATGATTATTTAGATTATGATGTACCACATAACAAAGAATTGGTTTATGATGAGACCTGAGAGGTATTCATAATCTATGAATTAATCAACTTCGAGCCTGAGTTTGAATTGCTGGATGCTACTACCAATATTGAAGACTTCCAGCTTCAGAGTGATCAGAAGAACTCGTACATGACGATGTTCAATAGGGATAATAGACACAAGAAAACCATGGCTCCCCGAAAGGGCTTTCTTCCAACCTCTGTGGTTCTTGCCTTCTTCTACTCAAGGGAAGATGGTAAGGCAAAGCATGATAAAGCAGTGGAACTACCACTAAAAAAAACTGGTGTTGCTCTCGAATTCCTGTTATTGATGGAGGAAAAGGTGGTTTTCAGCCAGTTGAAGCAGGGCAGATTCCTGATCATGGATGTTTCGAGCTATGGAATCAACAACCACCACATGAATATCGTCAGAACATACATCGAATCTGACGTTGTCCCCAGATATCTTTCCAGAACTTGTGAGTTCTTCACTTTCAAGATCTGGGAAACGGTGCGGATATACAATTTCGATGGAGACCTTGCTAGAAATTTGGATGATCACATTGTGGCAGTGGAACAGGTTTCCAGTAATCCGACCACCAAATTTAACTTTCTTAGCTACTATTCTTCATTGATTTCCACGTCGATAATCTACTATGCTGGAATCCTCATCCTGGACAATCCCCGTGGTGTAAACTCTTTCGTTCAATGGGTTGTCTGTGTAATCATTGCCCTGACAAAACTAGACACTAAAAATCTTGTCATCTCCTCCACCGCCAAGCGACATAGCAAGTTCGTTAATCTTCCAGATGGACGTTTACAACAATGGCATATTAAGGTTCGAACAAACGTTGTGTCAAATCGGCGTGACTTTCCGAGCTCGATTCCATTATTACTAATTATATGTATATATAAATTATTGTGGTTTCAACTTCTAAAATTCCTTGTCTCTTTGGAGTTACATAGAGTAGCTATGGTGGAAGCATATTCCGCGTTCGAATATCTCCTACGCATTCAGTCAATGATGGAATCCCTCGATGAGTGTTTTTCCGAGTTGTGCAAAGAAAACACCACCGGTGAGTCAGCTCACGATCCGCTGAAGAACCTGATGGAGTCTTATCATGACCTCTAGAAAGCCCTACAGTCGAGTTACGAAACCCCAAAGATAAAGGAGAGCGAGGGTACTTTCGTGTTTATGGGTCCATGGAAAAGTCGTATACAAAGCGTGATGACATGTGACCCTGGCAATATCGAATATGCTCTCAAAACCAATTTCACTAATTATCGCAAAGGCATAGAGTTCCAGAACGTCTTCCACGATCTCCTTGGTGAAGGAATTTTAAATTTGGTTTTGAGTCATGGAGGCTCCAGCGCAAGGTCTGCAACCTGGAATTCAATTCCTGCAGATTCCCCAAGTTCACAATCAATACAGTCGAGGAAATGATGGAGAAATGACTTGTTCGGTTTCTCGGTGCGCCGCAGAAAGAGGCACACCGATTCAGGATGCAGCTTCATGCTTGAAATAAAAAACACTACGTGATATGAGTGGGTTGCAGAAAAGGCAAGTGTGGGAATGAACAAGCAATAAAGGCTATTCGACAATAGATTGCGAAGAAATATTCTTAGAAATCAAGTGAAAGCTCAGTTGATAATTTGTTTTTAATTCTTCAAAAATTGATACATAGTTAAACACCATGAAAAGCTGCCATGAAAAGCTATTGGACATTTTAAATCTCCATAGAGTTAATTATAATATAATTAAAAATTTTATGTAATTCATAAACTATATAATTTATAATTATATAAAATATATATTAAAAAAAAATTATTATTATTATTTAAAGAATAGTAATAATAATTATTTAAAAATAAAATAAAATAAAAAATTAGAGAACCTAGTTTCAAGGAAGCATTATTGGATAATTATACATGCAAATGAAAGAGTGAAGAATGACATGTTTAGCAGATAATCCCCAGTGAAGAAAATTGTCCAAAAGTTAAGCTTTGACAACAAAGCTTTTCGAGAAGGCAATGTTATGAATCTAATTCATAACTAATGTAATAAATATAGTCATTAATAGATAAACAAGGATTATGTAAAATAGTCATTAGGTTAATGAAAGTGCATGTATAAAAGACATGCCCATTCGTGGAAAGGCACCTACATGAGTATATAAGCAGGGCCTCATTGTAGTTTTCAATCATCTTATTATATCTTATATCATATTTTATTAATAAATAATTATTATAAATATCTCTTGTGTATTTTTATAATTAAATCCATTTTTGCTATTAAGCCAACAAATCTACAAGTGTTGCTGCTACAGAAACCAAATCTACAAGTTCTGTTGCTAAACAAAATAGTTTATTGAAAAAAAAAAGACACAACCTTGGAAAGACAGAGTGTGTTTTTTTGTAAGTGAGACAGAGCATTTTGTGCACTGTGTTTTTTGCAGCACCACAAGTTTTTTTTGTAATAGATTTATACAGTTAATAAAATAGAAAGTTTTTGTGCAATCTTTGTCTGTCAGTGAACAATTTTTTGTTCTAATTCTATGTGTGTTTGAAAGAGAGTAGATTTCTACAGTTGATAGAATAGAAAGTTTTTATGCAATCTCTATCTGTCAGTGAACAATTTTTTGTTCTAATTCTATGTGTGTTTGAAAGAGAGTATTATTCTCTGTGATTTTTTTCTGGAATTTTCAGAAATTCCAACACTCACCAATGAGTCTGTCAGATTGGATCAGGCTTGAACATGACACTACGGTATTGATTTAATGAAATCACAACCACAGAAATAAAATGTAAGGCATTATGTTGTGTAATGCATTTCGGATCCACGGAGTGGACTGATATGTTGTGTTGTGGGAAAGAAATAGAATTGGAGAAATGAAACTGAATTTAACAACTTAAAGATAAATCGAATTGGAAACTTTATCGATAAATTCTCCGTTGCATACAAGCCTCTCGGGCCACATCTTTTAACTAGACATGTTTCGTTATTTCGTTATTCAACTATATCTCGTTATTTACCTAAATTTTGTTATTCTAACTACATGGTAAATTTACATGTGTTGTCACATTTTTAACAAACTCCACTTTGACAACAGAAATCCTAATGCCCATTCATCATCTTTTCTGCAAGCCGAGAGAAGCAAGACACCATCTCAGCTTCTCTACTGTAACTGGCTTCGTGAATATATCTGCATCATTCTCCTCTGTGCGGACCTTCTTGAGGACTACTTTGCCGCCTTCGATTACATGTCTCACAAAGTGATACCTCACATCGATGTGCTTGGTCTTGCTGTGATAGGCTGGATTTGTAGCCAAATGAATAGTGCTCTGACTATCACAAAAAACATTCACTTTCTCCTGCGTCGTTGCAATCTCATCAAGCAGACCTTTTAACCAGATTGCCTCTTTGCAGGAATCTGAAGCAGCTATATACTCTGCTTCAATAGTGGACAAAGCAACTGTCTCTTGGAGCTTTGACATCCAACTGATTACTCCACCTGCAAGAGTAAAAACATAACCTGTAGTAGACCTCCTTTTTTCCAAATCACCTGCATAATCAGCATCCACATATCCACAGACTGTACCTTCACGACCATCAAAGATGATGCAATGGTCACTTGTGCCTCTCAAATACCGAAGCACCCATTTCACTGCTCGCCAATGTTCTTCCCCTGGATTTGCCATGAACCTGCTGACAACTCCAACTGCATGTGAAATGTCAGGTCCTGTAGATACCATCGCATACATTAAGTTGCCAACCGCATTTGCATATGGTACACGAGACATATACTGCTTTTCTTCATTAGTTATAGGAATCAAATCTGAAAAAAACTTGAAATGGGAAGCTAATGGAACATTAACACGTTTCACATTGTTCATACCAAACTTTTCATGTATTTTCTCCACATACTTTTGTTGTGATAACCAAAGCTTACCATTCTTCCTGTCTCTGTGTATCTCCATGCCCAAGATATGTTTTGCCGCTCCAAGATCCTTCATTTCAAACGTCCTAGACAGTTGAGCCTTTAACCTGCTGATTTCTTCCATGCTTTTGCTTGCAATAAGCATATCATCAACATACAACACCAAGATAATGAATATGCCATTGAAACTTTTGAAGTATACACAATGATCATACTCACTTATGATAAAATTCTGGCTCATCATGAAGGAATCAAACTTCTTGTACCATTGCCTGGGCGACTGCCTCAGGCCATACAATGATTTCCTGAGCTTGCAAACTAATCTTCTGCTGCGACCTTGTACAAAACCTTCTGGCTGATCCATATAAATCTCTTCATCCAAATCACCATGAAGAAAGGTTGTTTTAACATCTAACTGTTCTAACTCAAGGTCCAGTAAAGCAGTTAGTGCTAACACAGTACGAATAGAAACAAGTTTAACTACAGGTGAAAAGATCTCATGAAATTCAATACCTTCAACCTGAGAATACCCTTTTGCAAGCAATCTCGCCTTATATCTGTCGATACTTCCATCAACTTTTCTCTTCAACTTGAAGACCCATTTGCACCCAAAAACGCTTCTCCCTTCAGGAAGTTCTACAAAATCCCAGGTATTGTTCTTGGCTAAGGAATCCATTTCTTCTTCCATAGCTTTTTTCCATACCTCACTATCTGCATCATCAACTGCTTCGTGATAACAAGATGGTTCCCCATCTTCAGTAATCAATGAAAATGATGAAGCAGAGTCTTCATACCTTTTTGGTGTTCTTCTTTCCCTCGTAAACCTTCTTAGGGTGACTTGTTGCTGACTGGATTCTGGAATTTCTTCAGTTTCCTCTGCTTCTCCACCTTTTTCAGAAGTCTCTCCTTCCTTTCGACTTTCTGGAAAAGGTACAGTCTCCAATTGAATCTGCTGACGTGGCGATACCTGCTTCTGTTCAACTCTTTCAACATCTGATTTTAAAAGAGATGATTCATCAAATATTACATCTCTACTAATGACTATTTTCCGTGATGTAGGATCCCACAACCTATATCCCTTCACTGAATAATCATATCCAACAAAGACACAACATTTTGATTTTGGATCTAATTTTGAACGCTGATTTCTAGGAATAAGAACATAGGCATCACAACCAAAAATCTTCAAATGTGAATAATCACAAAACTGACCTGACCAAACTTGTTCAGGAATTTGACAGTCTATTGCAACCGAAGGTGACCTGTTAACTAAATAACAAGCAGTAGATATTTCTTCTCCTCACAACTCCTTTTGTAGATTAGCATTCCTAATCATGCTTCTCGCTCTTTCCATAAGAGTTTGATTCATCCGTTCAGCAACACCATTCTGCTGAGGAGTATAAACAACAGTTTTATGTCTAACTATCCCTTCATCATTACAAAATTGTTCAAATTCTAAAGAGGTAAATTCATCGCCATTGTCGGTTCTTAAACATTTGATTGATTTGCCTGTTTTATTTTCCACCATTGTTTTAAATTGTTTAAACACATTAAACACATCAGCTTTCTTTTTCAACATATAGGCCCAAACTTTTCTGGAGAAATCATCAATAAAAGTTAAAAAATACAAGGCACCTCCATAGGACACAGTAGGAGATGGTCCCCACAGATCAGAGTGAATGTAGTCCAAAATCTGCTTGCTATTATGATTGCCAGACTGGAATCTTTGTTTACATTGTTTGCCAAACACACAATATTTACAAAAATCCAACTTCAAGGATTTCAAATTAGGAAGTAGCTTGCGATTCATCAGTGCCTGAAGACCTTTCTTGCTCATGTGACCCAACCGCTGATGCCATAGACGAGAACCCTCTTCTGATTTATATGACACGATCGCTCCTTCACTGACTTGAATGCTTCACTTGAGTCTGTACAGGTTTCCGAACTTTTCAGCCTTCATAACAACCAAGGCTCCTTTCGAGACTTTCAACACTCCATTCTGACCTGTAAACTTATAACCATTCGAATCCAAAACTCCCAAGGAAATCAAGTTTTTCTTTAGATCAGGTACATGCCTAACATCAGATAAGGTTTTTATTGTAATATCATACATTTTAATTCGCACATTTCCAATCCCAACAATCTCACAAGGCGCATTATTTCCCATGAAAACACAATTACCATCTACAGTCTCATATGATGAAAACCAATTCCGGTGCGGACTCATATGATGAGAAGCACCACAGTCTAATAGCCAATATTCAGCATCTTGTGAGGCATTATATACAGGAGTGCTTCAGCAATTAAAACCTCATCATCCATACCTGAATCGACCTGATTTGCTTCCTTGTTGTTTTCCACCTCCTTCCGTTTCGAGCAATCCTTTTTGAGATGTCCCCATTTGTTGCAGTACCAGCATTTCGCTTTACTCTTCTTGTCGCCCTTTGACTTCGATCTCGAAGAACCTCTTATCTTCTCCCCCCGTTCCTTTGACCGACCTCTAGCTACCATGGCTTCAGGTGCAAAACTCTCAATGCTAGATTGTCTTCGTACCTCTTCAGATAAGAGAGCACCCACGGCAAATTCAAAATTTAATGAATTGACAGTGCTCAAACTGACTGAGGTCACGAAGTGATCCCATGACTCAGGCACGGAACACAACAAGGTTATTTCCTTGTCTTCTTCCTCCATCTTTACTTCCATATCGGACAACTCACAAATAAGCATATTAAAAACATTTAAGTGATCTGCAATTTTCGTACTCTACTTCATCCGAAGGCTGTACAGTTGTCTATTTAAATAGATTCTGTTAGTAAAAGATTTTGTCATATAGAGAGTTTCCAATTTCTTCCACAACCCTGTGGTTGTACTCTCTCTAACAATATTGAAGAGTACTTCATCTCCCAAACACAACCGAACGGTACTGAGAGCTCGAGTATCCAAGTCCTCTCAATCTGAGTTTGACATGCTTGCTGGTTTTCTAGTTACCGCGTCAAGTGCCTTGTGCAACCCTTGTTGCACAAGCAAATCCCTAACGTTCAGTTTCCACAGAGCAAAATTGTTTTTTCCGGTGAATTTCTCCACCTCAAATCTTGTGTTTGTCATTTTCGCTATTTCTCCCTCCTAGAGTTTCAGATTTCCCTTCTTCTAAAAAAAAAAAATTCCCTCTTCTTCTAGGGTTTCTAAAAGATTTCAGATTTTCCTTCTCCCACTAATTTTTTTTTCTTTTTTTTTTCAAAGAAATACAATTTATATTTCCTTACCACCTTTTCTTTAAAAAAAAAACAAACCCAAGCTATTACTTGAAAGAAATCTCATAAAAAACTTCAAACCCTATTCTCCTTTTTTTTCTTTAATTAAACAATTTAAAAAAAAAAAAAAACCCCTTTCTCTAAAAAAATTGAGCCTGAAATTTTTCAAACCTTTTCTCTGAAAACCTAAGCCTCCTTTCCAAACTCCAAAAAAATCATCATTTTAAAAGAAAACGCAAACCTAAGCCTCCTTTCCAAACTCCAAAAACAACATTCTTTTAAAAGAAAACGCAGGCTGTTTTTTTTTATTAAAAAAAAAACTGTTCAAACTTCAAACCCTTTTCAATCAACTTGACAATTTTTTTTTAATCAAATAAACAGTTACTCTACTTTTGATTTCAGTCCTGCAAAAGATTCTCTTCACCCTCTGCAAACTCCTCCACCCCAGATTCAGCAGGCAATGAAACACTAGATTCGTTCTGCAAACTCCTCCACGGCTTGTTGAACCCCAATCTCCACAAGCAGACAGCACTTCCACAGACACTCGGCCTCTGCATAAATTTTCACGGACGGCTCTGTAGCTCACTCGGCTAGCGGGCAGAATGGGGGCAGAATGGGACAGTGGAGGCTCAACACAGGCTTTCATTCACTGGGTTAGCTCTGATATCACTTGCTGTGGGAAAGAAATAGAATTGGAAAAATGAAACTGAATTTAACAACTGAAAGATAAATCGAATTGGAAACTTTATTGATAAATTCTCAGTTTCATACAAGCCTCTCTGACCACATATTTTAATTAGACATGTTTCTATTTAGTTAGTCAACTATATCTAGTTATTTACCTAAATTCTGTTATTCTAACTACATGGTAAATTTACATCTGTTGTCACATTTTTAACATGTTGGGTTTCCAGCCATGACGCAGGTCTTACTTATTTAATGAAATCACAACCAACTAAATAGCTCAGAAATCAAATGTAAGACATTATGCTGTCTAAAGCATTTGGAATCGACAGAGCGGACAGGTATGTTGGTTTTCCAGCTATGTAAATATACAGGTCTTGTGGTACATGTCTGCCCATTGCATTATGCGTGCCTCCTCCCCACTTTGTATCTGTCCGGGCAAACTGGAGATTCTCCCATACTTCCTTTACATATTCATAGTACACAAATTTATCAGCCACAGAAATAAAATGTAAGGCATTATGCTGTGTAATGCATTTCGAATCCACAGAGCGGACTGGTATGTTGGGTTTCCAGCCATGATGCAGGTCTTACTTATTTAATGAAATCACAACCAACTAAATAGCTCAGAAATCAAATGTAAGACATTATGCTGTCTAAAGCATTGGGAATCGACAGAGCGGACAGGTATGTTGGTTTTCCAGCCATGTAAATATGCAGGTCTTGTGGTACATGTCTGCCCATTGCATTATGCGTGCCTCCTCCCCACTTTGTATCTGTCCCGGCAAATTGGAGATTCTCCCATACTTCCTTTACATATTCATAGTACACAAATTTATCATGTTTTGAATAAGTATGCCATAATAGATTTCATTTAATGCTTGACCATTATTTTGCAGTTCTTCACTAGATGGGTGGATTTCAGTATAGCCATTACATACTAAATGCAAACATAATATAATGCAAACATAATAGGGAAGGGATAGTAACTTACATTTCATTCTTTCTTTCCAATCCTTATAATTTGAGTCATTGAGCATAACCACGCCTTGATTAGATAATTTGAATCATTAAGCAGAATCATGTCTTGATTATCCATAGTTCTTGACACTATTTGTTCTACTAGGGATTACTCTTGATAGACAATTGACAATTTTTCAACTACATGTGATATATTACTTCCATTGTCATAATCTTACTAAATTGGCTTAGTGGTTTGAGTTATTTTTTTCTTATGTTTCATTTTCATAACCCTTTAAATGTTCTTCTAACAGTTCAATTGATCTCTAAGAACTTGGCTCAACCAATCTAGATAATTTGAATCATTGAGCAGAATCATACTTTGATTATCCATAGTTCTTGACACTACTTGCTTTACTATTCATTATCCTTGATGGACAATTGACAATTTTGGAACTACATGTGATATATTACTTGCGTTGTCCCAATCTTACTAAATTGGCTTAGTGGTTTGAGTTTCCTTCTTGTGCTTCATTTTCATAATCCCTTAGATATCCTTCCAATTGTTAAATTGATCCCTAAGAACTTGGCTCCAATGCCAATTGTTAGAAAAACTAAGAAAAAGGTGAATGGTTGTTTCATGCTGAAATAATTTATCCCTAGTTTACACTTTAATTTGCAATGTTACTTAATCCATTATTTAACTAGCAACACATTATTACAAAAAATATAAGAATAAAAAATTAATCATGACCATCAGATAATCATAAAATAATATGAATTATAAAATTTCAACACATCAAAACACAATAGATAAAGACACTAGATACTAGGTAGAAAACCAAACTAAAAAAACCTGGTCTCTGTTGTTGGTCTCTTCTTCTCATTACTATTATAAATTAAAACTTCTTTTACATCTCACTCCACAACTGACATCAATGCCAAACCCTAATATATCACAATAACAATACATAACCATAAAATTAACAAAATTCTGACAACCAACAACACTTATTCATACATGACTCTTCTCATCCAGCCATCAAGGGTAGTAAATAATACTACAGCAAATCCAGCATTATATCACTCTAACATATAGACATTACATTAGCTCATTACACTTCAAGCTTATAGACATTTTTGTGAACTTCGAAGTTAAACCAACAACATATACACACGAAATCATCACTTTAACCAAGGCAACAGACTATGAAACCCTCTCAATAACAACGAAATCATCACTTTAACCAAGGCAACAGACCATGAAACCCTCTCAATAACAAAGAGACATAGTAGTAGCAAGTCTCTGATATCATTATCTCTTCCAAAAAACTGATAGAAAAGGATACTTATATGCAAGAACACATCAACCCATACTTGATCAAACTTTTAAAGAAACCATCAAAACTCAAATCACACTGCAAACTCACAATTTAGGAAGATATGACTCCAGTGAAGGATTTTACTACAACCACAAATTTTTGCTTCAATCACCGAGCTTATGTCACTTTTTCTATACTTAGATATCTAGGCAGCAACAGTTTGATAACAGTACAACTGATTATATTTTTTTGAATGCATATGTGAGCACAATCCTTACACTCTATCATAAGCCATATAGAAACATAAATATCAATTCCTGCACCCTATCATAAGCCACACATAAACATGAAAATTTGTCACTGAATCTCGAGCATGACTATGCTCAGTTTATGACTTTAATTCTGCATACAATCTCATGTAAGCTAGGGAAAACAATAACATTACTCCCATCAAGTTCATAAGAATATTTTTTCATAGAAAAACATTTTCCCCTAGTGAGCAAGGCGTTTTTCTCTGCACTACACATTAATGGATCTCACCCTCTACAACATACATACCCTACTATTCCACTTAAAAAATGAATTACCGAGCATACAAGGTCAAGAACATGAAGGTCAATCAACAAATCCCTGTAAAAATCATCAAGACACAAGTCTCTGCCATAATTTTTTGTACATTAATCTCAAACTGACACTTCAACTCCAATAGATCTATGACAGCTAGAGGGTGCATATAAAACAGTTATTGACCAGCATCTATTTTTGCAGTAATAAAAAATATCCTTCAAACCTCTCACAAGTATACAAGTTCATAAACTATGTGCATATCATAATCTCAACCGAATATATGATTACAAATTTAGACATACCTCAATGGTTTTAACGTTGTAACAAATCTGATGTTTTTACTTCTGCAGTCACACTGGATATTGTATGGTGTGGGCAACAATTTCTCAGATATAATAGTATGCATTATGTAAACACTACCAGACAAGGTCATCAAGCATACAAAGGAAAATTAGCGCATTTTAAACTTGCAGATCAATCAACAAATGTTTTCTAATCCCTGAATTTACTTTTTCCGTGACTATGTTTGAAGACATGTACCATATAGTACATTTGTTGTGTTATCCAAGCACATTTTACCTTGTGAGCCATATAAATACTGAACCATAGATTTGTGCATATTCTGAACAAAAAAACTGAGGAAATAAATTACCAGTGTATTCATTCAGAGGAAGACTTAAATCTTTGTGTATATCCCTGCAAAGGAAACTTCAATAGATACAAGTGAATGAACTATGTGTATAACCTTTCAAGGAACTTTGAAGAATCTCCCAATTAACTACTGACCACCAGATTGGCTACCACACAAAACTCACAAGGTAAACAAAACCCACTATCTATTTTCACACTCAAGAAATTACTACCTTTAGATTCTTTGCTCAACAGATTAAAGTCGAATACCGGATCAATGCACACTAGTGAAATAAGATCATACTCTACCACTGATCAATGGTGCACATATGCTAATATTCTCAAGGAATACTTACCAAAGCATCAGATCTATGTACCTTTAGATCACTCAAAGCTTTATAAACAATAGCCCATTGGTGCAATCAGTTCTTCTAGAACATAATTTACAAATAATGCACACACTAGCTAATCAAACTCCTTTCTTGTTTATAGCTTTTCTTCCTTATAATTACCATTGGAAAATCCATGAATTTCGTTGATAGATTTGTTGACCATATCAATTAAACATTGAAATGTCATTGTACGCACGAATTCCTTGGGCAATTTGTCTTTAGTAATAGCAAAAAGCTATCCATTTTTTCCCATCAACATAATAACATCACCAACAAACAGAATATATGAACCACATCACCATCACAACAGCCACACTTCCAAGCACAAAGTCGGCTGAAGAGTGGTCTAAAATGTCAAATTAACAAAGGAGACAGCAAAGAATGGCAGAGCACAGCGGAACTACATCCATCTTTATTGAAAGGAGAAATGTGTATTTATACAACTCAGAAACAGTTACTCATAAACTGAATCTGGAAACTAATCACTAACTAATCTAGAACTACTTCTAAACTAACCGAATGATTAATTCTTTAACACCCCCTCTTAATCTTGAGGGTTACATTATTTTGTTCCTAACTTTTGACATTGAAATTCATTCTATATTTCCGAAGTCAGAGAGAAGTCTCTTGACTTTCAACTAGATTTGACTTTCTTCTTCTTTTCTTCCAAATTCTGTAGCCTCTAAATTGTTTCCTCATATTTGTCTTATTGTATTGTTCAAACTTCAGACTTTTCAGACTTTTCATTTGCTGGTGCAGGTCTTTTACTATTCCAGGTTGTCTAAGCATGTCCTGGACATCTTCAAGAAATGTGGGCTGCTGCCACATACTGTCTTCCATATTATGGTTTTCATGATCAATCTGCTGCAACATAATATTAGAATAATGTTTTATTTCTTCAAAACTCCAATGCGTGAAAATTTCATTGACATGTTCATCATGCATGTCATCTTCAACATTCATTTCTACATCTTCTGTGTAGATCTCATCCAGACGTGGTGTTGCAAGCCATGTTTCAATAAACTTTAACTCTTCTTCATAATCATTTTGTGTACCTGCACATTGAAAATCAATATCAGAATCCAAAATATTTTCAGAACGACATTATCTCGGTCTTTCGCTTCCGCAAGAATGCCTTCTCGTTGTTGCATCTCTTTCTCTCGTTTCTTGCATCCTTCTTCTCTCTGCTTCTACATCCTTCTCTGTTTCTGCTTTTTCTTTGCAGACTTCTTTTCCACTAACCTGTAATGCTGCAAACAGGTTGTCTTCCACTAACTGCAGTGGGGTTATCTCACCAAATAACATCATGTCAACATCATACTTTTGTTGCATCATCTGCAACCAGTCATCATTAGTCAAAAATTGATGATCAAAGTTAACATCAACCATCAAATTTTCATCAGCAAGTTGCATTGCTGGATTCACCAACTCATCATCAGCAAGCTGTGTTGCTGGAATCAACAAGTCATCATCAGCAAACTGTGTTGCTGGTTTCACCAAACCACAAGAAGCTCACAGTTTCGAATCACCAAACTTTCACTAAGCTCTATTGCCGGAATCACCAACCACAAACAGCTGTTGCCGGAATCACCAAACTTTCGACTTTCATCAAGAATCCATGCTGTTGGTGTCAACAAATCTTTGTCACAATCCGTGCTGCCTGTATCAACAAATATTCGTCCACTTGTAACCGTGTACAAGTGTATCAACAGTTCCTCGTCCACTTGTAATCGGAACATGGGATCTCAACAAACACCTTCGTCTCTGCTTCGAGACTTCTTTGCATACATCATCCACTCGTGATCCAACATAGTGATTCAACAAACTTGCTTGACTTCTACAAACAAAATGAGTTCATATATGCATCAAATACCTTTCCAAAAACTTCCAAAATATCAAATACCTTGCTTCCAAAACTTCCAAAATTTATGGTAAAACAAAGCTTTCAAAACTTCCAAAATTTCTCCTGCATTCAAAAACAATACTTTGACAATCTTTAACACTTTCACTTTCTCATTCACTTTTTTTACTCTTCAGATTTTAAATAAACCACAAATACATGATTCCATTCCTCTTTCACTTTCTCACTCACTTTTTTACTCTTTCTCACTCACATTTTTACTTTTCAGATTTTATGATTCCATTCATAAACCGTATTCAAATTCAATTAATTCCTCCAAAATCTTTTAAAAATTACAGCCCTCTTTTAAATCTCCAAAGAGAAATGTATAATTATAAATCGTTGGACAAATACCAAAATTCAAACGCTGGAAGTGGTTCAAGGAGTCCAAACAACTCAAACCGGTCGAATTCTGAGCACAGTCGGTCGCAATCTGGAAAAGAAATCCAACGAAATCACAAATATTACAATCAACAGACTTATGACTCCACATCTATGTAAAAGCTTAACATGCCAGCTTTTGTATTGAACCCACTCAGAAAACCTTGCCGCATAGACTAGACACCAACATTTTAAAGCCAGCATCACACCAACATTTTAAAGTCAGCATCAAAGCGAACAGCAACAGCAAAAGCTATCCCATTTTCCCATCGCCTATAACAACATCACCAACAAACAGAATATATGAACCAAACATCACCATCACAAGAACACACTCTCCAATCTCTGTCTGTTGAAGAGTACTTGAATTTGCAAGAATCGAAAGAATTAATCATTTGGTTAGTTTAGAAGTAGTTCTAGATTAGTTAGTGATTAGTTTCCAGATTCAGTTTATGCGTAACTATTTTTGAGTTGTATAAATACACATTTCTCCTTTCAATAAAGATGTGTGTAGTTCCGTTGTGCTCTGCCATTCTCTGTTGTCTCCTTTGTTAATTTGACATGGTATCAGAGTCAGAGTCGATCTTATCGATTTTTTTGTGAATTTGTTTTCTTTTGATCGTTGAGAAAAGAGATGTAGATCGCAATACAAAACTTTCCAGGAAAGGGTGTGTTCTCACGATTCAATCATTGAGCGACTTAATACTGATATATGGTTTATCGGTTGGAAATATCTAGTTTATCTATTGGAAACGGTTGCGACGCATAAACTATTTGATGTCATAAGGCGAAGAGTGAAGCCCCCGTTCAAGATTCCAGATTGCTGGTCAGGGAATTCTATGGGGATGAAGATCTTAAAGCCTTTCCCCTAAATACAATTCTTTTATATATAATTCTAATCGTTTTCGGGTCGCCTCCTGTACATAGTAAATTCCAAGTCACCTGCTTTGTGTTTATGTTAGATATTGGCAAAATGAATTTCTGAATAAATTAGCCAGTGCAAAAGAAGAGGATAAAGCTCTTCATTAAATTCGCAAAGCTCGGCAAAGTTCAGGATTTAAACAGAAGTCCGAAAGGTTCAGACAAAGGGTTGAAATCATGGAATTTGTAAAGGCTTGAGAAGATAAATTTGCATGCATACTCATAACAATGCAAAATTAGTTATTCATCCAGCGCGTTAAGGGAATTTTTAACGTGATCATATTATATATATTGTTTAGAGCCCAGGTTCAAATGAAAAGTTAAACAACTGCAACATCAAATCTGTTTCAAATCAAAATCAGTGCCAGAGTTTTCATGTAATGCATCATTAATAGTTTCAAGAAATTATCATTACATTTACCTAAAAAAAAAAGTTGAAGGTTTATCAGCAGCCATGAAAATAAAGCCTGATGCTACTGTGTGCGCCTTAGTAAATTGGAACACATTTTGTAAGTCGGCTCGAGGACGCTAAAGCCTGGTGAAAAATGAAATTGAAGTCTTGGTGTAAACTCGGCCGAGCAAACTTGCTGCAAATTCAAGTACTCTTCAACCGGCCTGGCAGATTGGAGAGTGTGTTGCTGTGATGGTGATCTGGTTCATATATTCCTGTTTGTTGGTGATGCTGTTATAGCTGATGGGAGAAAATGGGATAGCTTGGGATAGCTTTTGCTGTTGCTGTTCGCTTTGATGCTGACTTTAAAATGTTGGTGTGATGCTGGCTTTAAAATGTTGGTGTCTAGTCTATGCGGCAAGGTTTTCTGAGTGGGTTCAATACAAAAGCTGGCATGTTAAGCTTTTACATAGATGTGGAGTCATAAGTCTGTTGATTGTAATATTTGTGATTTCGTTGGATTTCTTTTCCAGATTGCGACCGACTGTGCTCAGAATTCGACCGGTTTGAGTTGTTTGGACTCCTTGAACCACTTCCAGCGTTTGAATTTTGGTATTTGTCCAACGATTTATAATTATACATTTCTCTTTGGAGATTTAAAAGAGGGCTGTAATTTTTAAAAGATTTTGGAGGAATTAATTGAATTTGAATACGGTTTATGAATGGAATCATAAAATCTGAAAAGTAAAAATGTGAGTGAGAAAGAGTAAAAAAGTGAGTGAGAAAGTGAAAGAGGAATGGAATCATGTATTTGTGGTTTATTTAAAATCTGAAGAGTAAAAAAGTGAATGAGAAAGTGAAAGTGTTAAAGTTTTGGAAGCAATATATTAGTACGGAAATTTTGGAAGTTTTTGGAAACAAGGTATTTGATGCATATGTATACTCATTTCTTTGTGGAAGTCAAGCAAAGAGTTTGTTGAATCCCACTGTGTTCAGTCACGAGTGGATGATGTATGCGAAGAAAGTGTAGAATGAGACGAAGATGTTTGTTGAATCCCACTGTACACAATTACAAGTGGACGAAGATGTTTGTGAATCCCACTGTACACAATTACAAGTGGACGAAGATGTTTGTGAACCCCACTGTACACAGTTACAAGTGGACGAAGATTTGTTGATACCAGCAACACGGATTGCTGACGAAGATTTGTTGATACCAGCAACATGGATTGCTGACGAAAGTTTGTTGATTCCAACAACAGAGCTTGTTGACGAAAGTTTGGTGATTCCAGCAACAGAGTTTGCTGACGAAAGTTTGGTGAAACCAGCAACACAGTTTGCTGATGATGACTTGTTGATTCCAGCAACACAGTTTGCTGATGATGAGATGGTGAATCCAGCAGTGCAACTTGCTGATGAAAATTTGATGGTTGATTTTAACTTTGATCATGAATTTTTGACTAATGATGACTGGTTGCAGATGATGCAACAAAAATATGATATTGACGTGATGTTATTTGGTGAGATTTCCTCACTGCAGTTAGTGGAAGACAATTTGTTCGCAGCATTACAGGTTAGTGGGAAGGAAACAGAGAAAGATGCAGAAGCAGAGAAGGAAGCGCAACAGCAGAAAGCTGTCACTGCAGAGCAGAAGGAAACAGAGATAGAGGCAGAAATAGAGAAAGAATCGCAACAGGAGAAAGCTCTCATTGCAGAGCAGAAAGAACAGAACCAATGTCGTTCTGAAAATATTTTGGATTCTGATATTGATTTTCAATGTGCAGGTACACAAAATGATTATGAAGAAGAGTTAAAGTTTATTGAAACATGGCTTGCAACACCATGTCTGGATGAGATCTACACAAAAGATGTAGAAATGAATGTTGAAGATGACATGCATGATGAACATGTCAATGAAATTTTCACGCATTGGAGTTTTGAAGAAATAAAACATTATTCTAATATTATGTTGCAGCAGATTGATCATGAAAACCATAATATGGAAGACAGTATGTGGCAGCAGCCCACATTTCTTGAAGATGTCCAGGACATGCTTAGACAACCTGGAATAGTAAAAGACCTGAACTAGCAAATGAAAAGTCTAAAGTTTGAACAATACAATAAGACGAATATGAGGAAACAATTTAGAGGCTACAGAATTTGGAAGAAAAGAAGAAGAAAACCAAATCTAGTTGAAAGTCAAGAGACTTCTCTCTGACTTTTGAAATATAGAATGAATTTCAATGTCAAAAGTTAGGAATAAAATAATGTAACCCTCAAGATTAAGAGGGGGTGTTAAAAAATTAATCATCAGTTAGTTTATGGGTAGTTCTAGATTAAGTTAGTGATTAGTTTCCGCATTCGCTTATGCGAATCAAGCTTCGAGTTGTATAAATTCATATTTCTCCCTTTCAATAAAGATGTATGAAGTTCCGCTATGCTCTTCGCTATTCTCTCATTGCCTTGTTAATTCTGATGTGTCAACCATGCTTTTTTTTGTTTTTCAATTTCATAATCAATACACACCTTCATGCTGCAAAGTGAATTATAATGGAGACAGATCATGTTAAAAATCTGGTTGGAGATTAAGGCATCAATTGATTGGGCAATGTGATGGTTTTTCCATTTTTTTTTTCTTTTTTTCTTTTTTCTTCACCTATAAGCATTGTCACACCTTCATTCTCAAAAAGTGCATTATAATGCAGGTCATATACTCTACAGATCAAGTTAAAAAATCTGGTTGGAGATTAAGCTATCATCGGACATAAAAAAATTCTGTCAGATTTATCAAAATTTCAAACTTAACTAGATTACAGCTTTGAAAAAAGAAATCAGACACAATACTTCCAACATGATGTTCAGATACTACAACAAACGTAATGAAAATATACATTACGAAAGCAATAAGAAAACCCAAACAAACAAGAACTTCATCAAACGAAAGGTTGCCCATATGACATCAGGCATCATAGTTAAATTGTTTCAGCAAAGTCTAAAGAAACAGTGAAATGAGGAATCTTTCACCATCAGTATTCTGACCAATGAGTATGTCAGATTTGATCAGGCTTGAATGTGACACTCCAGTATTTATTTAATGAAATCACAACTACAGAAATAAAATGTAAGACATTCGGCATTTCGAATGGACAGAACGGACAGGTATGTTGAGTTTCCTGTAAATATGCAGGTCTTATTTAATGAAATCACAACTAACTAAATAGCACAGAAATAAAATGTAAGACATTATGCCGTGTAAGGCATTTCGAATCCAGAGAAAGGAAAAGTATGTTGGGTTTCCAGCCAATGTAAATATGCAGGTCTTACTTATTTAATGAAATCACAACCAACGAAATAGCGCGGAAATAAAATGCAAGACATTATGCTGTGTTAGGCATTTCGAATCCACAGAGCTGACCGGTATGTTGGGTTTCCCGCCATGTAAATATGCAGGTCTTACTTATTTAATGAAATCACAACGAACACATAAATAAAATGTAAGACATTATGCTGTGTAAGGCATTTGGAATCGACAGAGCGGACAGGTATGTTGGGTTTCCAACCATGTAAATATGCAGGTCTTGTGGTACATGTGCTCGCAGTCCATTACGCGTGCCTCCTCCCCCACTTCGTATTTGTCCTTGCAAATTGAGCACATTGAATTACTATCATTATTGATATGTTCTTCAGCAATCATTACCTGGGGCAACCGCTCCACCGCGTCTCTATCCGCTGGTCGGATGGGCGGAATAAGTGGAGCTTCTTCCACAGCATTGCGAAAAAAATCTTCGTCTCCTTCCAGCAGAGTTCCTAACGCTTGTTCTTCTGCGAAAAGTTCGTCCAGAGCACTGCGAAAAATTTCATCCTCTATTTGCCGTTGCGCTCGTCTGGCTTCTGCTCTAGCATTGTCAGTTACGATGTAATTTCGCTGTGTAACAGGTGGAGGGTTGTGAGTGAAAGTGACGTAATTCCGCTGTGTAACCCTCATTCGGGCTGTTCGTGATCTTCTCCTGCTGCTCACGTCAATGTCATCACCGGTGCGACTGAAACTAACGATCCTACCATCGACACTGCTATTCCCACCCCTAGTCCTTCTGTCACTATCCACACTTCCACCCCTACTCCTTTTCCTCCTCCTGTCACTGTCCACACTCCCCCTGTCACTGTTCAGATTGCGGCTCCTACTTCTTGTCATCGGACCATTACTGCGGGACAAAGGGGAAGGGTTTGGGATATTCCTACCGCGACTGCTACTACCTGCATCACCTGTTTCTTCTCGCCCTCTTCGGCTTTCTCCTTCCATTTTCAGAATGGTGACTTTAACTGCTCTTTGTTTGATCGCGGACTACCAACTGCACCAGACTGTAATTCAGGTGCTTCGGATATTAAAACTGCAGAGTTAAACACGAAGAGCATTAGCTGATTCACAGAAAATCTAAAATTGTAAACAAGAGGTAACAAAGACAAAATTAGTCGTGATCCAGATATAGGGTACACTTTCAGTCGTCCTTCCGCGTTTTCACCTTTCAAATAGAACTTGTTTAATCTAGGGCACATATTCTGGTGGACTCTGTGAATTTAAGAAACTATGAGTTTCGAATTGACACTTTACTTATCGTTGCCGAAGTATATATATGATTAGGTTAACAATTATATATGGCTGGCCGATGTGGGGACGTTCTGTTCTTCAAAGTGTTCGCTAATTAATATTGAGCCCAAATTAGAATAATTTTTCAAGCCAGATTTACTAATACTCTTGATTATATATTATGATAAAAACTTATTAGCCATTTCGAAAATTTGATTTAAGAAAAATGATGATTAAAATATAAAAGACTTGAAAACGGTTAATAAGAACGGATCGGATAAAAATTAACAACAATAATAAGGACTTTTAAACCAATTTAATAAAATAAGAATTATATAAATAGCTAAAATGGAAAGAAAACCCAAAAAGTAAAAATAAAAGGTCAATCATATAATTTAAAATTAAAATCTAAAATTTAAAATATCAAAGTTTTCTAAAAAGGATAAAATGGTAATTTTGGTAAAAACGATAAACAAAGTTAACTAAATTAGAATAATAAGCCATTAAAAAAAAGTGAGAGAGGAAAGGTTGACATGAAAACATGATGGAGCCACCCAAAAAACAACACCGGCCAAAGAGAAAATATCTAAGTGGGGAGGGGTAAAATTATCTAAGTTGGGAGGGGAAAAAAAGAAAAAAATAGATTAGGGAAAGAAATAGGACAATGATGGGATAGAGAAACAATAAGAAACAAAAAACAAAAATTGTTAGAGAGAGAGAAAAGTTGAGAAGGAGATCAAATTTGAAATTAAAATGTAAAAGGTGATAAGAGTAAAATAATATGGGTATTTTTGTCGTTCACATGTGGTTGGCACAATTGGATGTTATCCTTTTCACTCTTTCAAATCCTAAGTGAGACATACATGGCTTATTTTGATAAGGCTTAAGAAAAGAAATAGGGTGCCAAACTATCCTAGAGCAAGATGTAAGGGAGAAAGAGAGGTATTTTCCATTTAATTTCATGTAACATATGGGGTTTGAAATTGGGAATTGGGTATATTACTTCAATGAGTTACCCTTTCAACATGGTTGCATCCTAGAGAAGGATGCAAGGGAGAAAGAGAGATATTTTCCATTTAATTTAATTTAAAATAAGATGTTTCATATTGAGCATTGTGTAGATTACTCCAATGATTTATCCATTCACCATGATTAAAAATAAATAAATAAAATAATGAAACATTTTCATTTAATTTTCATCTAAAATTTGTGGTTTGACATTGGACAATGGATATATTATTCCAATGAGTTAGTCATTAGACATTGTTACCATCCTCCATAAATAGGTAATGGAGAAAGATAGGTATTTTCCGTAAGGGAGAAATATAGAGATATTTTCCATTAATTTCATCTAAAATCACCGTAGATAACTCCAATGAGTTACCCATTGGACATGATTAGCATCCTAGAGAAAGAGGTAAGGGAGAAAGAGAGATATTTTACATTTAATTTCATCTAAAATAAGAGGTTTCATATTGGGCATTGTGTATATTACTCCAATGAGTTACCCATTCACCATGGTTAAAAGAGAGAGAAAGATATAAGAGAATGTTTTTCATTTAATTTTCATCTAAAATCTCATGTTTTACATTGGGCATTGGTTACCCATTTGACATGGTTACCATCATAGAGAAAGAGGTAAGGGAGAAAGGTAGAGATATTTTCCATTTAATTTCATCTAAAATGGGTTTGATATTAGGTTTTGTGTAGATTAATCCAATGAGTTACTCATTTACCATGGTTAAGAAAAAAACACAAAGACATAAGAAAATATTTTCCATTTAATTTCATCTAAAATATAGAGTTTCTTAGAATACTTAATCCATTTTTGTGTTAAAAATTGCAATTTAAATAATGAAAAATAACAATCTCACCAAAGATTGTATTGTTGGATTCAAACCATAACTAGAATGTAGAACAATTAGATTACGTTGAATTAGTTTATTCAAATAGATAATGGATATGGGTTTCCATGATACACTAAGTTTGTATATATCTTCTCAACCAAAATTTGTTGGGTTTTTTTCAAATTTGAGAGCTATTTGAATTATATTAGAGAAGTAAAAAGGTGTCGATGCTATGATTTTTACTTGGTGAAAACAAACAAGGTGCTTTTAATTATGAAGTCCATTGTAATGGTGAACTTAGAGAAGTGGTTGTGGAATGTATTAGCTATATGTTCTTCAAGACAAATTTTGATTGATCTACTTATTTGGCTAATACGAGATTTGTCATAAGAGAAAAAAGAATTAGCAAACTCCTTGGCCTAAAGGAGAATCAAATTTATGCTTTGTAATTCTAAAAGGAATCTTTAGAGTTATATGTGGTTTAAAAAGAGAAGTTATTAAGTGAAGGATCAAGAGAAAAAATTTGTTGTTTTTGGAATAAAATATGGATGGAACTCATCACCTGGAATTTTTATTTTCTAAGGAGATAATGTGTAGACATTCGGATAACTTGATTAATGGGAGTATTGAGAATCACATACTTTCACTTTAGGTGGTGATGAGAATGGGAATGACTCTATCTATTAGTGTGTAGCTTGAGTAATGGGAGTATTGAGAATGACATACTTTCACTTTAAGTGGTGGTGACAATGGGCATGATGGTATCTATTAGTGTGTATATTTTTCCGATAAACTTGGTGGATAAGGGTACCATCAACTTGATGAGAGATGTGTTGGCATTAATGTCAACATGGATAGGTAATGGCATGGAATGTCATGCATATTTGAATAGATTAACAATGGAATGAATCTTTGTTTTTTGGATGGACCCAATAAAAGTTTTAAAATTAAGAAATAGATGCAAATTAACTCATGTGCCATAGTATCTCAACAAGAACTTTGAGACTCCTAAGGCTAAAAAATTTAATTATCAACCCAGGGTTTGTACAAACTTAGAGGTGATAATGTTACATTTCAAGTGGTTTGAGCTATACCCATGCGACCTTCAAGAAATGGATCAAATCAAGGTATACAGACACCACTCCTTCAACTATCTTAAAGAAAGAAATTACATGGAAAAGAGAGATTTCTACTCTATTTGTAGGAATGAAGTCATTATTCTAATTGCAAAAATGAAAGTAATACTCATCCAAATGGAAAGAATGGATATATTTGTAGGAATTTAAAAAACTATGCTAATTACAAAAATGAAAATGGTTATTCTAGTTGCAGAATGTAAATCAATACTCTACTTGTAGAATGTGGAATGTTGCTTTGAAAAAGGAAATTTTATCTTTTCAACAAGAATTTGTGTGACTAAAATCTAAGAAAGAAAAAATTCAAGAATCAAGTTTAATCTACTTTGCATTGGTGAATCAAACTTTTTATCACTAGTTCAAGGAAGCTTAGCCTTAGTAATAGAATCCATGTACATTTAATAGGAAAACATTCATTGCTATTCGAATGTGGAAATTTGTTTTCTAATTCTAATTGTAGATTTTTACTTGCACTAAAGGAAAGGTGGGTCTAGAGTGGTATATTTTCCTTTCCAATCATGTATTCAAAGCCTAGGGGTCATTATTAAATCCAAAGAGGAAAAAATCAAGATCCTAGGGCAAATATGGTCAAGTTTGGATAGGTGTAGGACTGCTACAAGATTTTTACAAGATGATATAGGATTTCGTTGTTTTGCTACAAGCTTATTGGATCCGTTAACATCCTCAAGGTAGAAAAAATGTTATAAATGTGGAGAAGGGTAGATTAACATGTATGAAGGATACTTGAGGAATTTTACAATCTTAGCACCCCTAAAAGGCCCATCTTGCAAAAAACAAATGCTCACAGTGTTCTTTAATGACCCAGAAATATGGTCTTGGTGGTAGAGTTTTGAGGGAAATGTGAGATGTCAGGGAAGAGGTGGATGGTAACAAAAGAGATGTTTTGACGAGTGTTCCAAACCTGCAATCCACTTGTAGTACCTACATATGAACAATAAATTCCTTCTTGTTCTTGAAATAAATTCCAAACCAATGATCTAATTGGAGTAGAATAAACTAGGAAAGAAAGGATTAGTCAAATTTTATGAAATTAAATATAGAACGATGACTTGAATTTTTTTTTCATTAAGAACTAATCCAAGAGAACAATGAACTAAAACCTAGAAATTTGGAAAGGAAGGAAACCACATATTGTTTTCTTGTTGTTGTATAATCCTCTACCACACTTCCCATAATATAGGTGGTAATGAGGTCCGCAACCATAAATTTTCTGGAAAGTAAACTTCTACTCCAGCAAAGAAGGAAATGATGATACTAAAATAATGCATAAATAAGATACATAAAGAGAGACTAGAGCCTCTAAGTTGGGCTCTAACCCAATGAGACTTATCCCTCTAAATAAAAATCATATGTCAAACAATAGTATACCTTTCATTGACGTAAAACGGAGTTCAAATAAATCATTCAAATGAAAAAAATGACAGTCTCAAGCACTTAGATCTTATTATATATCCTTACGTCAAAAGTTTAAATCTTAGTGATCCCTTGGGTTGGTTTATTTATACAAATATGACTGAGGGGAAACCTCCTTAGAAAGAGGATTGCTTCCTTCCAAATTCTCAAAAAAGATGATCTAGCTCCCTTATATCCTTGCAATTACTCGAGTTCATTAGCTTAAAGTATAACTCAAGTTGTTGATGAGTGATTCTAGTAATCAAGTCAAGTTTAAGGAGAGTAAATGGAGGCGACAAGCCTCCCACATATCCTATATATAGCTCTAATGTGCCTGTACATAGTAAATGCACTCAAAATTTCTCTTTTTCTCGCACATTAACCAGGTTAGGCCATGAAGTATGAAAAAAAACCTTTTTTCTTCATACTAAGCACATTATACTCAAAGAGATGTTAATTAATGTGAGAAAATTATAATTTATAGGTTCAAGGATGTGAAAATGTCGTTATAATATACCTATTCAAAGGGCCCATCATCACCCCCCTACTAAAATTGGTGCTCACCCTATAATCATCTTACTCACTAATATGTAGTTCATGCATGGACCTGGTGGCCTCTCTGACATCCGAAGGAATCTCAAATGGTGTGCCTTCTTGTGGACAAAATCTTGCATTTGACTCTATGGCTTCCCACTCCATCTGTTCCTCTACATGATCTCTTCCCTCTTATATGTCCAATAGAAAAATAGGACTAAGTTTTAGCCCCATCCAATTGATCTTCAACCTTTGAATGATTCTCTTGTAGAATGGGTTCCTCTTTAGGGAATTCCTCAATCTTTCGGGAGAGTGATATTCTATTATTGGTAGGATGTGGGGTCTAGTACACCATATTTTTTGAAAATTCTACAAAAACTCAATCCCCAATAACCATAATGTGTCTTTAAAATGGAGGATTTGTTTTTCTTATATTTACTCGTAGAGAGGGGCCAATTGAGTATCTGCAGAGAGAATTTTATGGTTACTAATGACAACCTTGGGGATTTTTAACTGTGATATGATGTATAGGGGCTTACTTCCATCTTTGGCCATAACATTCTTTACTTACTCATCACTTGTTTTTTCATGGAACATATAAGAGGCCAGTGCCATTAGTTGTGCATCCCCAAGACTTGAATTGCAGTCTGAAAAGTTCATGTATGTGAGGTTCATGTTTTGCATTTAAACATCAGATAATTTGGCCCTATCCTCAATGCTTACCTGCTAGTATAAGTCAATGCACCTCCTATAATCCTAAAATGATAGAGATCCATATTGTGAAAATGTATTGATTTGGAATTTCATCCATTTTTCCTTACCTAAAATGGCATATGATTTGGATGGATACCTATAGTGGATGACCTCCATGGGAAAACATTCCATGGTGGCAAGTTTTTCCTCCCTTTCATGTATTTTCTCTCCAACCTCTTTTTTTCTAACTTGATGTACTCCTTCATCAATGATTTATTTAGCCTCAAGTCAACTATTTCCTTAAAAAATTGATGCATATTCTCGTCCATGAGTTCCACATACTCTAGTTTCTTGGATTTTTTAATCTGCATCTACTGGTAAATTCTACTTCTCCCTTTTTCTAACTCAAGTAGGAGGGGAATTGTAAACATTTCAGGTATAATTATTTATCCTTCAATAAAATTGTAATAATACCGAATATTAGGCTTTAGAGCAGGCCCTTGGATTCCTTGTGGACCTTCTCCCTCCTCTTGACGTGCTGTTGTCCCTTCCTATAACACATTTTCCTCATCTTGTAGCAACTTTGTTCCTTCCTCTAACATCTCTATTATTTCCTCTATTAGGGAATTTTGTGCTTTGAATTTCTTGGTTGTGATTACCCTAGTGATTGGCCTTATTATGGGCATGAAAGGATACTTTCCCTTGTGTTCGAGGGATGTGGCATCCTCAATTTTTATTTCACCTCATTCTAATTCCCCTTCTAGATTGCTAATTGATTCATCAATTGTGATTTATATTGTTAAACGTGGTTGAGGCTTCCCTTGTTTGATCCCAGTTCTCTTTAATCTTTTAGGCTATAAATCATATTACTTGGGATGGCTATTATTGAGTTTGATAGGTGTGCTAAGGGATGATAGAGTAGTAGCCACATATTGTTTCATATTCCCCTCTAATAGGCTTATATGTTGATTTTATCTTCACTTCTTCTTAGGACTAGAGGGCTCTCTAAGGGTATCTTTTGCTACATTTTATTTGCATGTTTCATATTTCTTCTCTTCTCTAGATTTTTCTTCAACCTCTTCTTTCTTATCCCTAGCGTCTTCCTCTTTTTCTTCTTCCTTCTCTTCAAACTATGCTTCTTGTTCTTCAACCTCGCCTTCTTCTTCTTTCTCACCTACAACACTAGATTTTGTGGTCTCTTCGTGTTGTCTGAGGGTTTGTGCTTGTGTTTCAATGAATGCCTCCCTATCCATGTCCACAAATTCAAACCACAAAACAAGGATCCTAAGCCAGATTAATGCATTCATAAAAATTATTTGTATGAGGACATAATCGAAGATGTACTCATTCTTCCCTTCCCCCATCCTCTTGATCATTTCAATTATGGACTCAAGGAGGAAATGTGGAACACTAAGCCTGCTTATAATGGGAAATTATACTTGGAACGTGAGCTCATAGAGTAGCCTAAATTGACAGTCATATATAAAATTAAACCTCCCTTCACAAGATATGTACTTGGGGATACTATAGGCGACTTCATCCCAAGGTTAAGGGAGTATCTCCCTTACTCCATTTTTGTCTTCAACAAGCTTATCTTCAGGGAGGAAGAAATTTATCTTGGCTATGATGAATGTTGTTTTATCTTCCTTACCACACTTAACCCCTTATGGTATAGTAGTTACTCTGCTAATTAAAATTTATTACAAATGGAGGGAAAACCCCCTAATAGTAATGGTGATGTTTTTTTCTCCTTCAGAGTGAAAGGCCATCAAAAATTCATGCGTTATCTCATCATCACACCCCTTCAATTTTTCAAAGAACCCCATCTATTGATCACTAAAGAACATATGTACAAAACAAGGGTGTTGATGAATTATGTTACTGCCTATGGGTTCCCTTCTATTGAAACCCCCTCCCATGTTTACTACAATTGTTTCCTAAAAATTCTCAAAAACAATTATGCGTAGGTTTTGTTTTGAGAAACCTAGGGTCTCAAGGCATGGTTGAAAGGATTTGCACTCTACCTATGGTTATAGGAAGGATAATTTTAGGCCAAAATTCAGGTAGACTATCTCTTCTACCACCTTTCCTCGCACATGTAAAAATATTTCCTTTTTTAACAGAAATTCAATTCTACAGGGATTTTCTACAAGATGTCTACACAACAAGAATTTCAATTAAATCCTATTTTTTTTATCACCCAAAAGGTAGTGAGAAAAAAATTCTTACACTTCCTCAGGTGATTTGTTCATGGTTGTAGGTACTTGGAGGAAAAATTTTGTCAATTTAGATCCTATTTCCTTTTTTGTCCCAATTGTTCTGTAATCTAGTATCAATTTCTATGGTCATGTACCACTTTCCTTCGACCCTATTGCTCCTGATATATGACCTTGTAGCTTCTTCGTAACACCCTAGAGACCCCCCTTATTATAGCTAGTTGATGTCTTCATGCGTTAGTGGGAATCTCCAATCGTTTCGGGAATGAGTTCCCTGGTCCAAGTGAAGTTGGGCCTATTATTTTTATTTTATCTTTTTTATTCGGCTCAACAACCTTTATGAGCTCACCCCTACCTTTCATACATGTATTTACATTTCTGGACTCTTGGCCCCAACTCCTTATACTCATCACCCTTTTGTTTGACATTTCCACATTGCATGAAAGGTGTGTGAATGTGCACTCTAGTTTCCCTAAGGTGGCCAAGTTTACTAGCCACCTTTAGCCTACAATATTCATCCCTCTTCTATTAAAAACTATTTTCAACCATGATGCACTTAAAGGAATATGAGAGGAATCTCCAACGTCAACCTACCTAGTGATTTCGAGCTCATGTTGATCCCTGCATTCTCCTTCAATGATCAATCTTGCTGGAGTGGTGTCCCCTATATGCAATTTTGATATATTGTTGTAATATTTTGTAATAGTTTAGTCTCGCGCATGGGCTTTTGGGTAGGTCAAAGCCCCTAATGAATTCTAATGGTTCAAAGGCTAGACCAAGGGTCCGCAAACCATGGTTTGCAAACCATATAACAATGCAGGGTAAAATAATATAAATAGATGAATAAAATCGAGTCTAGAAGTCAGTTGGGGGATTAAGTTTGAAGAAGAATATTTGATATGTGTACGTTTGTATGGAATTTGTCTGAGTAAGGGCTCCTGTTGGCTATGTGCATGGAGACCATAAGTCATACTATGTGTGGATCCCATCAACTGTGTGCGAGGGATGGTAAGGAGTCTATAAGTGGAATATGAAGTATTAAGGAATAAGAAGACCTTTTGCTGATATTGGAATATCTATGTGTTTTGTTATGGGTTGCTCTATATGTTCATTTCTAATTTATTTTTGTGTAATGAATACTGATAGTTAATTGATGTGCACGTGGATGTGTTGCTTTGGGGAGTAATGAATTCATAGATATAGTTATGTTTTTCCACATCGTTTCTGTTAATTAGTTATCTTATGGTTTACAGGATTTAAATGAGCTATTCAGTTAAGTATATTGTTAATGGTTTTTGGTTAGGTCTTCTTCAACGCAAGTGTGTTCTAGATCTAAAGGCACCCACTTCATTAAAATATCTCTCTCTCTCACAAGGTGTGGAAACAGGGTTCCAACACCCTCCCATACTACTTCGGGTGAGACCTTGACTTACGCAAGTAGGCCATTGCCAAAAGGGCTAGTAGTGTAGGCATTTGTTGGTAAAACTCAAATCTGAACCTAGATCAAGGCCCCTCGAACAAAAAAATGGTTCAGTTGCCGGGATCGAGTGCATTTTCAGAGAGAGATTGGGTAATGCCATGGGGTTATTAGCAGCCATTAAAGCCTGAACTTGAAGCTTTCTTTGAAAATTAGATCGAGGAATTTTCCCTAAAATAAAACGGGAGTAAGAAGCTATCTGTCGAATATTGGAAGAATAAGTATATTTTTGCATAAGTACACGAGATCTTCTTCGTAACCTCCAAATATGAACTACAAGAGTGGTTTACAAGGTTAGAGGAATTTCAAACTTGTTGGAAGGATGATTAGGTCACGCAGTGGACTCGTGAACTAATCCAACAATTGCAAAAGGTGGATAACTCTATTACCTGGACGGTATACCACTGGATTGATAGTATTTTGGGTGGATTTTTTTACTGAGTTTGCAGTCGATCAGTTTGTGTCCTATTGTGAAGCCGAGCGAAGGTTTTTCAAAGGATTTAAGGGTAAGTTCCTGCAAACATTGTCGCTACTGATTAAGATGCTATTGTGTGAAAAGGGTGTCTTATGTAGTCACACCAAGTGAATGACCACTGATCATAGTAAAAGCACCACAGAAAGCAATAAATACAACTAGGTTAATCACGAAGGGGATAGATCAATGTATAGTCTTCTAAGGGATACACCTGATCTAAACAATGGCAGGGTTGCGCACACAGAAACCTGTCCCCTAGTGACGCCACCATCAAACTTGCATAAGGTTAAGAATCTTCCTACCCCACCTCCACTGCCACCTACAGACAATATGGCCACACAAATGAAGCTAACTACTTTTAAGGGTGCAAGGGATGAGGATATGGACCGAGTTTTTGGTTCTTTGAAAATGCGGTGTGGGCTGCACAGAATGTTAATAATTATGCTGTAAAAAGAGTGCAACTATCAATAGCCTTGGAAGGGCAGGCTCTCTATTGGTTCATAGGATACATTGCACAACATGAAAATCCTACATTATAAGAGATCAAGGATGCCCTGAAGCAACAGTTCTGAAAACCTAAGTTTTATTCTCAATGCATAGTAGAGTTGAAATATATTAAGCAAGGACCTACGGAGTCTATTTTGGAACCTAACTAGCAGCTGAAGAAAGTCATCAATGAGGGAGGATTTGATTATGAGGAAAAAATCATAAGGAATGGTTCATCTCCATGCTATTACCACATCTGCGTGGACCTATGGGTCACCAGAAGATTGATTCATAGGAAGAATCCCTGGAGATTTCCATTAAGCTAGATGTTGCGCCAAGGGGCAATGCTCAATTTGGGGAGTTTCAGATTTAGAGCCAACTAGAGGTGATGCACTTAGAAATTCAGAATTTGTGGAGGGATTAGGGTAAAGAAGCTAGCAAGGATGTATGGTGCATACACTGGAGGGTATCAGGCCACACTAAGGATCAGTGCCCTCTGATATCACATTATATGAAAGCTGGGGGACGTATTCAATTATGTCCAAGAGACATTACTCGATCTATTACCCCCATGATATGGTGCATTGATTGTCAGGTAGTAGGAAGGCATGATAAAGACCACTGCTCACGATTAGGTGCTTATGTACTAGAATTGAAGCAACAGTGGTGCAGATTTTTCTCATCAGTGGGTCACGATGAGCACAAATGCCAAACATATGACCTGATGATAGATAGGGGGAACCTATACAGGGTGCAAGCTGACCCTTCATCACCAGCATCTCCCTTCGGGCAAGGAGGATCCCCTGCAAGAGGGGGGGAGGAGGGAGAGGTGGAGGCATACATCGAGGAAGAGGGAAGCTAATTTGCTACAACTGTGGGGATGTTGGACATCATGCAAGAGACTGCCCGAACCTTGTCCCCTAAACCTACACGTATTGTAGATATTTTGATCATGTAATTGAATATTGTCCTGTGTTGATAACTAGAATGCATGAAAAACAACAAAAGCCAATGAAAAATGTACAATGGGTTAAGGTTGAACCACGAGATCATGGGCCCAATGTCAATGTAATTACATAGAGTGGAATTACCACTGGAGGAGTTGAGGAAAAAGCTTTGGCTGAACTGATAATCAGGAAGGCCTCTAACAAAAAGGAAAACTTGGTCCTGCAGAAATAGAAAGGGACCTTGATTGAATCTAGGAAGGATTTTTCAATGGACGAAGCATCCACCTCGAGGAATTCTATAGATACAAAAGTAGATGAAGCAGTTAAGTCATTCCTTCAAGCCTGTATGAAATTATTGCGCAACAAGAAGGTAATGGAGAATCTCCAAGTATTGATAGATAGTTGGGAAAAAAAGAAACCCCCTGAATAGAGACTAAAGCTATGAATAAGATTTATAAGAATAAGAAAAGAACCGGTCGGTAGATGATGCCAATTTCATACCCAAATAAACCTTGCAAAGGTTGGGAGAACCCAAACTGGAGTGGTCCACCATTCAATTACATATGGCTAACCAACAGAATATCATTCCGTTAGGCAGGCTGCTGAAGGTTGTGGTAGACATTGCAGGAGTTGAAGTATATGCAGATTTTGAAGTAGTCCAGATTGTGGATGATGCGGACCCTTACCCTCCTCTCTTAGGACTAGATTGGGCTATTGACATGGGAAGTATCATCAAGCTAAAAGAGGAGAATTTTCCTCGAGAATTATGTTATGCGGGTAATAGTCCCATTGGATCCAACGGAAGGAGAACGATACAGAGGGTCGATGCATGAAGAGGAGGATTTTGACCATATTTAGAAATTGAATGTCCGGGATAATGATTGGATAAACCCTATAGTTGATGGCATGTTGTGTTGGAAGAAATAAAAATCATGTCTCTGAGACTCAAATGGCGAGATAGAAAATTGGTAGAACTGGTTGCATGACGTGTCTGCACTGCAGTGCCTCAAGATGAAAAAGAGCTTCTGGTGAAATTACTCAGAGGTAAGAGAACTCCCTCACTTTGATGGTTTTAGTAGTGCTAAGGAATTTCTTACAGAATTAGAAATATATGTCCCTAAGGAATGAATATTCTGGGCACTTGACTTGGCTATGTGTGTGACCCCTGTGCGGTGGTGGGAAACCCACGAGGATTTTTAGGACTGGGTGGAATGCTGAAAAATGATGATCCTACGATTTGAACCTCCATTCAACCCACCCATGGAGCTATTTTCCATCCGTGGTGACCTGTGCAAGCACTTGGCTATCTGAATGCAGGTATGGAATGAAAGGACCTGAAACGAATGGGTCCATATGGTTATTCACACCTTAGGATCAATCCCCACCACCTGTTTATTTACTGGCGACATTTGGTTTAGTTGGAGGGAAGGAAAAATTGAACGAAGCCCTGCAAGATATAGATGATCTTGTCTTTAATGAGTCTTTGCCTCAACAATAATGTGTTGCACCAGCTTGGGATGCGCAAATGCATGATATTTTAAAATATTGGAATTTGTTAATGGAGGACTATGACGAGGATCCCAGGAATATCACCATCCCAGAGTTAGAAGGAGAGCACATAGTGGCAGGACTGCTATTACAGAAAATCGATGTTACCAAACCATTAAAGTTGAAGGAAGTCAAAATTGGGATGGAGGAGGAGCCTAAGTTGGCAAAAATTGGGGACTACTGGGATGATGATATTTTTAGGAATATTGTGGAGATGATGACCGAATATCAGGACCTATTCCCTACAAATCTCTCTGAGCTCAAAGGAATCATAGGAGATCTGGGTGTCATGAAGATCACCTTGAAGCCTTATTGGATGAAATGTAAGTATACACAGAAATTCAAGGAGGAAATAGATAATATGATGAGCACACGTATCATTGATCCTGTAGAACAGTCTGATTGGGTAAGCCTAATCATGGTCCAAGATAAGAAAACCAAAGGAGAGATAAGGATCTGCGTAAATTTGCGCAAGTTGAATGATGTTTGAATACATGATCCCTTCCCTATGCCATTCTCTGATTATATCCTGCATAATTTGGGATGTCATGAAGCATACTCATTCACTAATGGGTTTTTAGGGTACCACCAAATCAAAATTTCACCTGAAGGTTGCAGCAAGACAACCTTCGCAAATGAATGGGACTCCTTCCAGTACACTGTCATGTCATTCGAACTAAAGAATTCCCCTGCCATTTTCTCATGCGTAGTTGTAGTAGTATTAAAAGAGTTCATCCATAAGTTTCTAAAGGTTTATTTTGATGATTGGACAGTATTTTTCTTGGTAAAGAAGCATGTGTCGAACCCGCGCATGATGTTGGATAACTGCAGAAAACACCAGATCTCACTGAACCTGAAGAAGTGAATATTTTGTGTACCATTTTGGATTTTTTTGGCACACAAAGTATGTTAACAGGGATTGATGGTTTACCTAGACAAGATCATAGTTATCATCAATTTAGCAGCCCCCACCATAGATAAATAGTTGTGCTCCATCTTAGGGTGCACAAGTTACTACGGGAAGTTTATTCAAGGATATGCTTTGATCACTGCACCAATGGAAAAGATGATAAAGAAGGATGTATCCTTTTTCTGGGATGAGGAGTGCCAGAAGATTTTTGAGCTGTTGAAAGAAAATATGGTCACTGCACCTATTATAATATTTCCAGACTGGTCGAAGGTCTTTCATGTACATGTGGATGCATCAAGAATATCCCTAGGAGCTATATTAGTAGAACGAGGAGAAGGAGACATTGACCATCTTGTTGCTTTTCTAGGAGGATACTCTCTAGCACAAAGCGCAACTATTATACCACTGAACAAGAGGGACTTGAAATAGTGTATGCCCTGTATAAATACATGAACTATCTATTGGGAGGACACTTTAAAATGTTCCCTGGCCATTCAAATTTAAAATACTTGGTCAATAATCCTGTGTTGGGGTGGAATATTTGAATATAGTTGCTACTATTTTAGGAGTATGATTTGGAAATTATTGTGAAGCTCAGGATACTGAATGCATGCCCTTATCACTTGTCTCAAATTGAGAGTGGGGAAGAGCAAACTAGTTTGGAAGATGGATTACTCGATGCATAAATTTTTTCTATCAAGGTGGTTAAAGAGAACTTTTCACACATTATTCACTTTCTTACCATTGGGACGACACCTACATATTATTCAGTGCAATAGAACAAGGAGGTTGTGGCTCACGCAACTAATTTCACTCTAATTTCCGGTCAATTGTACAAGTTGGGAGAAGATGAGGTATTGTGGAGATATGTATTAGAACATGAGAGACAAGCTATCTTGGCTGAGGCCCATGGAGTGGCAGCAGGAGGCCACTATGTAGGGAAAGCCACTGCGCAGAAGGTGCTGAGGGTTGGGTTGTGGAGGCTCACATTGCATACTGATACACATGCGTATTATTGAGCTTGTGATTCCTATAAACAAATTTGGAAGCCCTTGCACAGATATGAAATTCCCCTACAACCTCAGATAAATTTGCAAGAATTAGAGAAATGGGCTATAGAATTTATAGACCCAATCAATCCTGCAGGAAAGAAGACTGGCGCACAATCTATCATTACTGCCACTGATTATTTTTGTGTAGGTAAATCCTCTATGGAAACACATCTTCAGCCCTAGGTGGGTCTAGTAGCAGAAGACATGCTAATGCATTGATTCCTAGTTAATGAATGAAACTAAGTCGGTATAGATTTCTCCATCTTTGGTTCCACCAGCTTGTCGTAGATGTGGAAGTAGTCTCCCGATCTTTGTCTCGGCACATGGCGGTCCTTTAGTAGCGTACTCGTGTGTGAAAAAGGACGAGAACTAAATCAACATACGAAACAATGTTTAAATTCATAAATATCTAATTTTTCAAGGATAATTAAACATATTGTGTAAGATTAATCACATCCACACAAGATGGGAACCAAAAAATCAGTCATGTATTAATTGAGATAAAGAAAGAGATTACAACCAAATGAGCCTTGACGTTGCAGCCTGCTTCAGCGGGTCCATTTAAAACGCGTTTCAAGAATTCGTCAGGGAATTGGACTTGGCAAGGCAATCAGCCTAGACTCTCTCTAAACAAGGGGTCTTTCTCTGCTCTATCTCACACTAGTTATATCAGACTGTTTCAGTTATTCTCCAAAATGTTCAGCTATCCAAACCATTCAACAATTTGCATCTATGTGAGAGAGATGTATTTATAGAAGCAAAGGTTGGGATCCCTCAAATGGTTGAAGGGAGGCCTTATCCTTTTAGAGGTTTCCCCAAATGTAGGAAACAAGAAGCCAAAGGAAGGTTCTCGACGTTATTCAGTCGAACAACGCCTGCTAACTCGCTCATGAAGTGGTTGGAAATGGAAAATTCACTTCTATATTTAAAAAAATTCTAAAAATAGCTTGGCGTGGGTAGTCCACTAATACATAGTACCAATGGGTGAGAGGCCCAGTGCTAATTTCCCTTATTGGCGCAAGGCCACAACTGTCTGCCAGCGCCGACCCAAAATCATGTGTTTTTCTTGGTCTGTTCCATGAATAGTCAATAGAGGAAATGTTATCCTCCTCGAAAATGATGAAATGACACTTTTTTCAAGGCATGAAACTAGATATAAGTCATAGAAATGGTCCTCCAATGTGTAGGATGGGGATTGCAGGGACAGTGACAAAATTTTGTAACATATTCCACCTAAAGCATGAGATCCGAGAGAGAGGGAGGAGTGAAATTTTTTACGAGAATGCGTTCGAGCCAATCACTGTTGTCAGATGACCTGAAAGTACAAATACCATTGATACCTTTGATACAGAAATGTGAATATGCATAACCATCCGCAATAGAGTACATAAAAACCGAGATATGAGGTATGGACACACCATCCAACAAGCCGAGGATCAAATAAATATGCCAATTGTAGTTCGTTACTATCCAATAAAAAGGAGTCAAATGCATATAGTCAAAGGATAAAACCAAACATTCCACATCTTGGATAGCCTGGATCTTATCGTACAAAACCCAGGGTCTTGTGCTCCATCTCGACCCAAACAAGTAAAAATTAAAGCATGTGAATATGTGAGCTGAAGTCAAACATGAAATAAAGTCACCTAATTACCAGCCAATGATGAAAGATATTAACATGCATGAGAGAAACCACCAATAATGAAAATGGTTCTTAAGGTAAAACTAGTACAATCCACAGAATGTGAATAGTGATCTGGCATTGAACACCCACAGAATCACTCGATCGAAGGCAAGTGATGTGGACTTGTTGTCAAATGCGAATAACTGGCCATTGAGGCATGAAAGCTCCAAGGTACTGGAAGGGAGTGTCTAGATCAGCTTCCTAGATAATGAGTTGAATTCGATGGGAAGTGACCTTGTCGAAGGTGGGCCATATTTTTTCCCACATCACCGACATCAGACAGAGGAACATGATGATAGTGAATGAGGACCAAAAAAGAGGATCAGAGGGAGGTTGAAAAATGAAAAAAAAAACTTTCTTGAACATATCAGCGAGACGACTATGGATTTGGTAGTATTTGACATCAAGGGATGTGAGGTCATGATGATGTGGCAAAGAGAAGATGAGAGGTAAAAAAAAATTACCCAAAACCATGGAGGAAAAAATAACGAAATGAGATTTCCCCAACCCAACACAAATGCAGATGAGTGTCATCTTCAAGAGCGACATACTTCCGACACAACTAAGAACTAGTTCAATTTTATGCCACCATTGCTAGCGAGTAACCCAATTATTTTTGGAAACAAACTTGAAGGGGATATCATATGATTTTCATGTAAGTTTTTCCTTCGGACAAATCCATCCTAGTACATTTTATGAGCCCTAGGAAGGAGGAACTCGGTTACGTCATGGTGACGGTTTTCGATGTCATTTAGGTTTTAAATTTAGTCCGACAAAGGAAGAACTCGATATATTTTGCATACTTAGAGTTTGAAAAGGCTAAAAAGAAAAAATCATCTCGTAGTAGTCTCACAATATCCGAAAAGGTAGAAATTGTGTCCGAGAGAACCTCTTAGTTGCATAGGCTAAAGTATTCACGCGAACATCCATCCTAGCCCAAAAAAGGGGTAAATGTATGATGAAGGGATATCGTTTTTACAACCGACGGCACAATCTAGTTCAAAATGACAAGAGTCTCGACAATATTTTCAATTTTCGAGAATCAGAAAAGAGTTGAAAGATGACTCCAAGGGGTGACTTTTTCATGTTTTTACCGAGTCCGAAAAAGTAATAAAATGCAACTCATCACTTCATCGCCATCACGTTGAGGACCTATCATTGCACAAGAAATGCACCTAAAACCCATTTTTTGAGATAAAATATCATAATAGTCGAAAAATATGCTCAAAAACTAATTAGGGTTCTCAAAAGTTTATAGAATTCCAAAAATAGTAAAAATAAATTACTTTTCACTTTTACCTCTTGTGAGCATTTTTTTGTTACCCTTTTCACCACGCGATTTTGTGGAGTTGATAATGGGAAATCCGGAAGGCCAATCATGAATCTTGCTGTTCTAGGTAAATCACATCCTTCCCTCCATTTTAATAGTATTTTCATTACTTGAAACCCCATTTTTGTAGATCGATGCGAGTATTTTCTAAAATGTAGGGCATGGTAGTTGGCATGGGTATCCAACACGGACTCACACCAACCGGCCTAAAAATTGAACGGGGGTGCGGAAATTGCGACAACCATATTTAACATGTAAATTTAAATAAGAAAGCCCAATTTAACCTTTAAAAACCATTTTATTTGCCTAATGACAATCATATGGATGTTTTTACAGGTGTGGAAGAACAAAATGGTGATTGAATAGAAAGAACGAGAACACAATGAAGAATATGACAAAGCCATGGGAAATAGGAGATGCACGGAGGCTCTCAGAGATTGCGAGCTCAAAAAATTCTTTATGACACCATGTCTTGGAGCTCAACTGAATTTGTTGCAGTACTTGATCAGTGTTTGGGAAATTGATTAGGAAAACTTAATTATTCACGACTAGGAACTTGAGATTGAGGTCTCACATGTTTACTTCATAACCGAATTGTCACGAAGGGGGGAAGTACCAATCCTAAATGGTACCTGAACCTCAATGGAGAACATGAGCATGGTTATTGACAAGGTTTTCCCAGGGGCAAGGAAAGGATCTAAAAGTGGAAAAGTAGATATCCAAACTATTCCAAATTTGGCACCATATAGTGTCACACACCATCACGCGAGTTGTTGATTGTAGCTTCGTATTTTATGTCACAAAACACAAATAATTCTTGTTGAATATTACATGAAACTGACCCTTTACAACTAGAGGTGGAAAAAATCACATGAAGCTGCAATTGACAATGCAAGAACACCAAGTGTAAGTTGAAGTAGTTCACGGGTCCATATTGGTAATGGTATCTTTTCATCTTGGAACGGCTGCTAATAATATTTTAACGTTAGGAGGTAATAGTTCCGAAACCACTAGCCTAGGAGCCACATATGGTCTGTTGGGCAGCTTTTATGCCAAGGTCAGGGGGTGGTCAACAGATGTCCTGGAGACTAGAGTTCTTTGAGTGGCTCTGCCGCAACTGATTGTCGTGGAGGACTCACCCTACTCTAGCATGGATTTCACTGGTGATGTGGATCTCCTACTCCCAGAAGGAGAGGATTGGGATGAAGTACTGGGTAAGACTCATTTTTTATTTTGATGAGTATTATGACTTTTGTTTCTATGCATGTTCTAACATTAATCTATGTAATTGCATATTTTGGCCCAGAAATACCTACAGGTATGTCCCCGATAGCGTGGTGGATTACTCGTGAATTTGATGTAGCCCCTCATGGTGAGGGAGTCAAGGAGGAGGAAATCATACACAACTTGGAGGGAATCTCCCATGAGATCCCAGAATATGCGCAATTCGATGATGTTCCTCGTGCGTACCAGAGACACACTACAGGGGTGTCAAACCGTGTTCACTCCTTGTTGAGGTGGCTTGTACGGGCAATGACATGCTATCATGAGCGTGACGCTGAGTACACACCTAGGTTTCCATTTCCGCATATATTTTTAGAGGCATGATATCCTAGGATGTAACCAAAACATACATATTTTTTGAACTTATGATGCACATGGATGAAAACACTCGACGCATATATATACATCTATTTCCTTGTATGGATCTTGTCATGTGATGATGATTTTTTACAAATTATGCAAATTTCTATATAATACAATGTTAGCTGTTGTATCAGTTAATGCATTCATTCTTCTAGGAATATGTTGATATGTGATTGGTGTACTATACAACAACCCCCCATTTAATTTTATAAATAGGGACCCCTTAGAAATAAATAGGAAAATCCTTTTTTTTAAATCCTTTCAAAAAACACTTAGGAAATAAAATTCCTACCCAAAAATCGCATCGCTCATCATATATGTTATTTTTTCAAAAAGAAGTCTTAAAGCATAAAATCTGCAAACAACGAGATGCGCTCTTTAGAAATATTTACTTTCCTTTTTCACATCGCACTTGACTTAATAAAAACTTAAAGGAACAAAGTGATAGAAGTTGTGATGACTACGGACCCGACGAAGCGAATAAACTCAAAAAATATACATCTTTTTCGCATCACATCCATTTTGGCTTTCACAAATCGCATCGCGTGCGACTTATAGGATAGACTTAAATACATCTTTTAAATCTTGCAATCTACAATTTGCGTGGATTTCATTTCACAATGTTTACAAGACAATGTGAAAAGAAATTTATGTCATATCAAATTGAATTTTAGATCTTAACGAATTTAAATGATTGATAAGTATTGCATGCGAAGCCAGGTGAAACCATGTCAAGCATTAAATTTTGAAATCATAATTAATTATGAAGAGATGATTGATAAGATTGACAGTCTTTCGCATGAGTTTGAAATAAATTTCTAATACATATTTGTAATTACTTGTTATATGATATATTTCATTTCACTTTCAGGAAATCAGTTATCAAGTTAATAAAGCCAGAGATGAGTAAGAAGGGTAAAGAGGTGTTTCAAGCATCGTCCTCAAAATATACAGATATGCCTTCACTGTTTTCAGACACTTTCTGTAACAAGGATTGCGGCCTGTCATCATGGGAAGGTATGTATAAGCTCTTTGAGGATGAAGGGAAAAAAGTGATAACAAATATATTTGCAATAGGAAGTAATGTCACTTCTGATGCAACCCTTTTTGACGTTGCATGTTCATTTATTCATAAGATATCCGCAAGACCGAAGATTATGCCTCACACAGATATGATCAAGTGGGCAGTTGAAAATATAAATATTGAAAATAGAGTGTTTAAGAATTCCAAAGGAGAGACTATGGGTTCTTTTAAAGATGAAATTTTGGCAGCCATGTATCATTTACCAGCTCTGCAAAAAAAGTATGACAATAGATATGTGCAAATATTCAAAGCTAAACATCCAGATCTTATCAAGTTCATCCATGATTGGAAGGACAATGAGGGAAAACTGAAGCAAGACAAATCTGGTACATACCCCATTGCACAAATCCCTCATTACTATTCCTTTGCTAATAGTATGTTGTGTAGGTTATTTGTTATACATGATAGTACTAGGTTCTCTAGAGACTGGGTTCTCTTAATTGACGCAACTGTTAATTCACCCATTTTGAATTGGGAAGACCTTTTATCTAATTATTTATTCAAACATATTGCTGAATATAGGAATAAAAGGAATGCTTCACCTCAAGAAAATTCACCCTTTTTCATTTCCACTTATGTTATGGATTCCATATGTTATACTTCTACATTTCCAATCATGGGTTGGAAATGGACCATGACATACCCTACACCAATTCATATTTACCATAAAGAACTCTGGGATTCCAAATACCACTTACATTTCTATAAAGTCTGTTATGGAATTATGCTGCCTATGTATCAAATGATTTCCAATAAAAAGATCCCTAGGGTTTCTAAGGAAGTCAGTAGAGATATTGTTCCTATAGCCTGATGGTTTGCTGAAGAGAAATTTACATATGTTCAAGTATTTGGAATTTCTTCTCTTCCACATGTTTTTCCATATTATGTTCCAGATAGATTTTCTACGAGAGAAATAGCTTATAAACTTATTAATGTTGTCACCAAACAGTTAAAGGATGACAAAAATGTTATTTTTCCTTCATTCCATGTGCAGTGCGGTACTTTTTCTTTGGCCAATTTTGTCCAAACATATAAAGAGGCTCCTAATATTCAGATGTTAAATCTAGCATTTATGCCTAGGAGACTACATGATCGTAATGATGAAATTAAGAATTACATGGCAAGACTTGAGACAAAGCCTTTTATGAAAGAAGAATATCAGTTTGATGACTTATTTTAAGGATTCGAAGATTTTTCATATTTTATTGAAAGGGTTTCCAATCAATCAAGTTAATAATATGCCAACGCCTTTCAGGAATACATAAATAAGAGATTAAAAAATGTCCCTTTGAATTTGGTAGTCATGGAAGAAGAAAAACACACTCCAAGTGTTAGTCTTGATGAAGAAATGAAGGATGACTCTGAAGATGAATCTAGTCAGTCCCAACAGCAGTCTGATAAGACAGATCAATCTGAAGATGAGTCTGAATCTACAAAAACCAATTTGGAAATTGACCATATTATTCAAGACATAGAGTTGCAAGAAAAAACAAAAAATAATGCTACTGAATCAAATACAGAAGCAGTTCCAAAGGATCATATCATAGAAGGTCAATATAAATCATCTAAAGGAAAAGACCTAATAAATGAATGGGAAAAATTTTCGCAAGAAATAAAGACTTCTAAAAAAAAATATCAATACTGATCAAGTAGCAGGTTTTCAAACGCTAGAGTCTTCCCAAAATATAGTTCAAATTTTCAACCCTTTCAAGAAAATCCCAGTAGCACAGAGCAAAGAAATCATTCCATCCTACTCCACATATCAAATTATTTTGCAAATAGAAGACATTCCATCATTGGATATCTTCTATAGTCCCAACCATAGAGCTGTGGTCAAAAGACATAAGAGAAAAGGGACTAATGAAATAACTCTTAAATCTAGAGATGAATCAGTTGACGTCCTATGGAAATATTCATTAGAGGATCCGACTGAACACTTTATTAAACTGTCAGAATATGCTGGAGCTTATGCTACAACTACTGTAGATAAGGCAAGTGAAGTCAAAACACTGTTGAAGCAGAAGGAATCCAGGATAAAGGAATTGGAACATATGTTAGATACAGAGAAGATCAAGTCTACAGAATAGATCTGAGCAAATTTAGAACAGTTCCATAAATATTTTGAAAAACTTAATTTGGAACATCATACAGAGCTTAAAGATAAATAGACATAGCTGGAGAGAACCATGGCAGAATTATAGAATCAATCACAATCAGAAAATTTCATTAAAGAAGCACTTGAGATAAATACAATAATTAAAAATCAACAAATGTATTTTTCATCAAGTTGCTATGTTTGATTCTTATTGTGATTCCAATTAAATAATGATTCAAAAAATTTCCATTCAAAAACTTGAATGTGAGAAAATTCAAAAACAAATTGAAGAACATATTCAATGGCAAGATTCAGATATGGGAAAACAAGCTAATCCACCTTAGATAGATGAGCTTCCTGGAGAATTATTATTTACAGAGTGGAAAATACAGATTTCCCAAGCAGAAAAAGCAGTGATTAAGACATTCAACAAATCAAATGAGGTCATATATCTTTTATGTGACCAATTGTTCAAAATAGGACTTATTGAAGAAAATACGTCTGATGTGTTTTCATTAACAAAATAAATAGAATTGAAATGGACATAGAGAGAAGAACAACATGAATAATTAATCAGGAAAGTTAATAAGTTTGATCAAGAAAATTCTTGGAATTTTCTTAAAACCTTACCATCAGCAAAAAAACTCTTCTACTTCTCACAGAATCAGCTAAAAAGTCTCAGTCAAAAATTTCAAATTCCATCTTCAAGAATCGAATCTTTTCATGAATATCTCAGCCACCTCAACTCAATACAATGCTAGATATCTGCAAACTGCATGACCATACTCTACAAAATATGCAAAATCCTTAGAATCAGGATTATCAGTTTTAAATTCCGAGATTATTGTTCAAGTTAGAGGAAGCTTGTTTGAAACCTCCTCTACATTTTTGTAAAATATTTAATTTAGTTTGTATTTATTTTATTATTTAAAACCTTCTCCTGCATTAAGAGAAGGGTATATAATTTTATTGAGAACATTTGCAAAGAATTCTTAATTGCAAGTAGGTTCGTGAATGCCTTGATGAAATAATGGAACATGGCCTTATTCAGTTATAAATATCATGTTGTTGATCAATGTCTGGCAATCTTGTATTCTTTGAACAACTCTTTGATTGAAGGACTAGATACAACCTATTATCATTGGTCTGATAGAGAGAGTAATGCACAACTGGTACTAATATCATGTATGTTATTTTTGTTTCTGAAAATTAGTGATGAACACAACTTTCATAAATCATATATGAAATCAATTGTTTATGTCTAAAATATCTATTGCACTAATGCACAGTATAAAGACAGAGATTAGTAATTTTATATATGGTCATTAGACAATGTGATATATGTTTCATTTTCTTTTGATTAACTAATTTTTCAAGAGAATCATTTTACATGGTAATAATTCTATTAAATCTGATTTGATTTCATGACAGATTCAATAGATATCTTTCTAGATCGAATTGAGATATTAAATCCCGGGTTAGATTAAATTTAATTCAAATTATTTCATTTTGAGTTAAATTTTTCTTAGTTTGTAGTAATTCATCGTTCCAAAATGTTTTGGTAGAAACCCAAAAAGTTATCATAGAAAAATGAAAACTGGGAAACTGGTCCCATCGCACCCAATCAGAGCCACTACCCGAAATGAAAAAGGAGTTTCTTTAAGGTCTGGACCGAGTGGTTATCCCCCTTTGTTGTTACCATGGATTTCTAAGGCCTCAACATTTTTGGCACTAGAAGGAGGGCCTGACTATGAATGGAAGATAAGTCTAAAATTCAAAGCCCTCATAAGAGTTGATCTCCTCAAAAGCATTCTATGATTTCTCCATCACAATCTAGATCACCAACTCCGAAATTGGAAGTAGTAGAAACCTTTCCATCATCTCCTGAAGTATCATGTTTTCCATCTACTTCAAAATTCATTCCTGAATCTCCCGAAGTTCAATCTTTAATTAATAAATTAGAAGGAATATCTATCTCTGCTGAAAAACTTGTTAACCGAGAAACATCTAAGGAAAGTGTTACTTCTTTATTTAGAGACACTGGTATTTTAACTCGATCTAGAAGTGAGAAGCTTGGAATTTACCCTTTGGAGTTTCCATTAGGATCTCATTGCAAAAAAGTTTCTATATCCAGATCAAAATCAGAAACAAGTGAAGTCACATCAAATTGTCCTTCATTTGTTCCTTCATATTCTTCCAGTCAATCCATATCTTCTCTATCTTCCATTTCTTCCACCCAAACAATTAGTGCTATCACGAGTAGTACTGTTACAGTTGTAAGTTCTTCTTCCATTACCTCTACTTCTTGACCTACTTCCACATCTTCAAAAAATCCAAATCCAATTATGGCTAATTGACCTTGGACGAATCCTAGTGTTGTAATAATAGAAAATATTAATGCTCTCCCAGATCATCCAGAGAAATGGTTACCTAAATATAATCCAGATGATGGTCTTCCTACTAAAGAACACATCAATAATTTTACGTTGGCCATAAATTTAAATGAAAATTTTCATGAAGATATTGTAGTTAGATTGTTTCCATACACTTTACAAGGATCTATAGGATCGTGGTACTTTCCTCTTCTAGCAGGATCTACTTGTAATTGGGAAACTTTTGAACAAGTGTTTCTTGCAAAATTTGGAGGTGATAGAACCATTTCTTCTTTAGTCAATGCCCTTTCAAATCTCAAAGTAAATTCTGGTGAAACGGTTAAAGATTTCAACTCCAGATTCAACAAATTATTAAATAAAATCCCAACTGCTTCTAAACCTATTGTTGATGTAAAAATAGAATGGTATATTTCTTCTTTACCTTCGAATATAGCTATTTTTGTAGATAGATCTAATAAATCTACTGTTTTAGAAAACTTTAAAGAATCTCTCACAGTAGAGAAAGTGATTTTAACATTAGAGAAATGATCCGATAGAGGAAATGAAAACAAAGAAAGTGAAATTTAGTCAGGATTCCAAAAATAAAATCTCAAAAGATCCATTTGATCTTGAAGGTCTTCAAAAATTATTAAAGACTATGTCAAATGATATGATTGATATAAAGAAACAAGTCACTGAAACTTCAACTGCTAAAAAATCATTTCGTCCATTCAAGAAAAATCCTTCTTCAACATCTCAACCTCCAAATGAAATTTCAAATGCTGAATCTCACCTACATTGAAGATCCCTCACCTTCTGAAAATGAATTAGAATCTGAAGAAGAAGTTGAATTAAATGGTTTATCGGATTTCATTCTTCCAACAAAGGAAGAAAATGAAGCTATGTTTGTATCTACACGAAGTAAAACTTCTTTATATCCAACTGTGTCAAATCCCAAACACAATTTTTTTCCCACAAAAGAAAGAATAAAAAAATCTAAAACTATGCAAACAGATCCGATTTTATCACATCCTTCTACAAATTCCAAAACTTTGATTGTATCAAATACAGTCGAATACAACATAGTAGAAGATATGAAAAAGATCAAGACAAATATGTCATTACACGAAATTACCAAACTCAAACAACAACAAAAGATTTTGCTTAGAGAACTCAAAGAAATTCCTGTAGAACCAATACAACCACCATTTATAGCACAAGCTTCAAACGATATACGAAAACCTCCATCATCTATCAATGAAGTGAATTCCAATGATCTTGTTTTAATCGGTGATAGATCTATTTCTCAAAATCCTCCTTTTATTTTGACTTATGAAATTTTTAACAAGAATGTTCATAATTGTCTTATTGATTCAGGGGCTTCTTCAAACATTATGCCAAGAACAGTGTCTACAAAATTAAATGTCACTCCTCAAAAAACATCTATACATATAGATCAATTGGATAGAACAAAAGTTGAAGTTATTGTAGAAATGTTATCAATTTCTATCAGATTATCATCTAATCCGAAAGTATCACAAGTGATTGATATTTTGGTCGTAGACATTCCTGAGTTTTATGGCCTTATTCTAAGCAGGGATTGGTCCGAGAAATTACATGGATATTTCGCTACTGACTGGTCACATATGTGGTTACCATATAATGGCAAACCAAATCAAATAATAATTGAACGTGAGAAATTTATGAACCACACAGTTACTGAATTAGAGGGGAAAAATGAACCTATAGGTTTTACAAATAATATCATAGGGAATTATTCAGTAGAAGCATCCCTTGGTTCATTTAATGCTCAGGTTTCACCTTTTTCAACAAATACTGTTACTTCTCAAGTTGAAAACTTTTCTAAAATATATTCTTCTAGATGTGTTAATTTTAGCAATCAGATTCCAAAACAATCTTTATTTTGGACTCTATTTTTTGATGGTTCGAAATTAGAAGATGGTGTAGGAGCAAAGTTTCATTTTAATCAATCACTACAAGAAAAAAGGACATTGGTGAGGGTCAAAATAAATTTTCGTCACCAAAATTAAATGTCACCAAAGGTGGCGTCCCTGCAAGTATAGGTGTTGTGGTGACATTCAAGGACCGTCACCAATAATGATTTATAGTGATGGATATGACCGTCACCATCACATATGAGAAATGGTGACTCGACAATAGCCTCCGTTACCAAAAACCTGAAAACGTCACTTGCATGCCAAAAGATGGTGGTTTGGTGATATTCAAGGTCCATCACGAATATTAATTATAATGATGGATAGTGACCGTCACCATTTCATATGAACAACAAAGATTTTTTGTGATGGACCTTTCATGGCCGTCACTATTGGTGCATATATATGGCGACGTTCATTGACCGTCACCATAAACTCATTGGTGACATCAAGGTCCGTCACGGATAATGAATATAATGACAAACAGTGACTCTCACCATTTCATATCAACAACAAAGATTTATGGTGACGGACCTTTACTGGTCGTCACTATTGATGCGTATATTTTTGTAAGTAAGCATTCATGACCATCACCATTTGATATTTTGGGTGAGGTATGAAAAGGGCACCATAAGCTCAACATTTGTGATGGTCAATATATCATCCCACACCAAAAATTGATCCTCCCACCCTCAGGAATATTAGCACGATGGTCTGAACCACCAACCTCCTAGAAAAGGTGCTCTTCCATTGAGCTAGCACCTTTAAAGAATTAGACTATAAACTAGCATTTTCCCCAAAGGTGCAAAGATACACCCAAGGAATAGAGAATCTAGGAAGATGAAGAAAGCATAGAAATATTGAGAACACATATACATAATAAAAAGACAATAAGAATAGTTGTTGATATAATCTAACAAATAATGTACTATGTAGGAGAATAATTGGAAAGCACAACTAGAAATTTGAATCACAACAATATAAAAGAACATGTAACAGGAAAGGAACAACTCCATAGTTTGAGAAATATGAACAATCCATGGGCATGTTCTTATATATTGATATAGATAACGAAATAGAAATCTAGATTTATGAAATTCAAGTATCACACAAGAATGTCTTGAACAAATATCAATATGTAAAATAATATTTTTTTGCATTTGGATTTACCTTGCAGAACCTTAGGAAAAAGTTTCCATAGAAACGGCCAATAAACATAACAACATGGACCTCAGGAGCAATTGTGCAGGGGATAAAATATGAAGGTAAAGCACTAGATAAGTATTCAAATCAAATGATGAAAAGCATATCTAGAAAGAACTAAGAACCCTCTGAAGTAAACCACACATTTATCATCGTGACTAGTACACTTGCAAAAGAATATTAGAATAAATTATGAACTATTCCACCAAAAAACAGTGAATTTTTCCACTAAAATACAGTTTCAAATTAATCACTAGCATGACACTAACTTCTCTGCAAAAATAGGGAAGTTTCAAGACAATGTATAATAGCTTGCATGGCAATCGTGTTGATAAAACCTTCCAAGGAATAAGACCACAACAGTCAACAAGAGTGCCATGAAAGAAGAGGCTCCTAAGAACCTCACAGAAAACAATATTTATGTAAGGTGGTCATCTAGATCGAGGGTCATCATTCAATAATCAATATGGAAACAGGTGTTGACATTTTCTAATGGAATCCTCTTTGGATTCACTAGTTAGGAAGAAAGAAAAATGTTTCATCAAGAATTATAACTTACAGAATTTTGGGATTAGAATATGATGACATATTGATGAAGCAGATCAAGAAAATGAAACTCTTTCATTCTAAGGAAACCTGTTGCAGGATGACTCAAAAGGAAAATAATGAGGTACATGTATATATATGTTGACACTGGATGCTATGAAGTCATGCCATGTGGTTGCAGGTAGTATACTTCTATCTTTAGAAGTATAATCAAAATAGAAAGCAGAAACTCTTATGATGCACAGGTTGCCAAAAGGGCATGATCTACACTAGATGAAATCGACATAATATGTCCTCATATGGAATTTGAGGTTGTTGTACATTATCAAGGAACTGTGCAATGGAAGTTCCTGGGAATGAAATAAAACTGTGGAGAAATAAAAAGGAATATCATGGGAAGTACAACCATGGAAAGAAGCAATCAACATCCAAGAAAGCCAAGAAGACTTGACTAGGAGATCTCCAGGGAATATATGTGGACTCTAATAGAAGTATGGAAAATATAGAGACCCTTGACAATACATATCTTTAGGAGATAAAAAAGGATGTCGATGCCTACAAGAAGGATGTCATGTGAAATATCATCACTAAAGTAAATTTTGATTTAATTATTCATATTTATAATTGAATAATATCTGATGAGCTTATTCAGAGCAGCCAAAGGGAAGTATATGTCTTCCACAAGTTGATAACCATATTGCAGGATGTAAGATCCTTGGAAGAAGTATGGTTCGAAGGAAAGTAGCATGATATGAAGGTAGACCAGATGAAAAATTGATGGATCACTTTCGGACAAAAATCAAAAGTGATGGGTGATTTGAGCCCTAATGAAGATATCCCAAAGATGAAGACTCCTCAACAACGAAGAAATTCATGACATCAAAGAAAGTAGTTCTTCATGAGCAGCTCGGTGTTTTCATCATTGCTGCTACAGGTCCCTGATTAAGAGGGGGGCTGGTAATAAGTTTATTACCTGGTAGAAACTTGGAACCAAGTCCCTAGGAGCCTGGACAAGTCCTTGGCTAAGAGGGAGCCTTGACAAGTCCTTGGATAAGAGGGAGCTTGAGAAAATTCCTTGATAGGAATGGGTATGTCCTCCTTAATTAAGAGGGAGAGATAGACGTATCATTTTGGTCTTCACCTGGAAGACATAATGTGGGATTGGATAATCCTCTGGCATCTGATACTCTTTTGGGGATGTATTAGGGTATCCAAGGTAAGAGTAGTCGTGAAAGGACGAGTATTCTTTGAGGATTAGCTATTCCCAAAAGAATAGTCCTATGAGGTCATACTCGATGAACACGCAGGTGGAGTATGTACCTTGGAGACAATGATGAAGATGTCTATAATCATTGGTCTCACCAGCATTGTAGTTCATGGTCTCGTGAAGAGATGGAGTTGTTAATCAAGGCCTTGCACTGTGAAAATGTTGGTTAATAAGATGCTATAACAGATGGATTACCAATCGAATTTTTCTTATGAGATTCTTCAGATTGAGAGTGACTATGTACCATTATGAATACCTCCCTAGTTAAGAGGGAATGTTGGAACGTGTAACTAAGTTCGTTCTTCATAATGAATTGTAATTATGAATTTATGTAATGAAGAATACAAAGATAGTTCCTAGCTTTAGTTAAAGATGGTGAATATTCTCCTTGATGGTGGTTCCGCCATGTGTCAAACCCTCACGTCGGCCTGCCAAGCGAAAGCCGTACCGATATTAATCCATGATCACCAGCTTTTGAAGCCTCATAATGTTCATTTGATACTAAATTGGTTATATCCGATGAATCTGCATCAGGCCATTTGAGATGAATGCCCATATCTCGATGCATCGCCCATCAACGAAAAGTTGTTGGAGAACACCACACCTCTATGGAATCCATTATTTCCACCCTGGGGATCCTAGTTACCAGTTTGGAAGTTTACTAATACTTGCAAGTTTTGGTGTAACGGAAAACCTCTACATGGTATCAGAGCACAGAGATTTGTAATCAGTGCACAAGCAATTTTATTTGTAGGTTCAGAAGATTGAAGCAACAACAAAGAATGGAGTCTAAATTGGAGTTTCCACAATCGGCAATTCTTACTCCATATAATTATTTCGAATGGAAGCCAAAGATTCTACTTCATCTCAGAAGTAGAGGCTTATTTTGAATAACCATGGAAACGGAAGTTGAACCAACATCGGCAATGGAGAAAACAAGATATTTCAATCGCATGGACGAGGCCTTCGGCATCCTATGTTTATCTATCTCTCCGGAATTGCTATTTCATGTTGAATCATGTTCAACTCCAAATGAAGTATGGAAAATTTTGGAAGGATTGTTTGGAAAACATGATGAAATGCAAGGTCACATTCTCCAAAATGAGTTAAACTCATTAGATTCGAGAAATTTTGAGAACATTCAAGATTTTTTCACAAGGTATAAAGCCTTGTTGGTTCAGCTGAAAGGATGTGGGATCGACAAATCCAAGCAAGAAAATCAGTTGATTCTTTCCATTTTATCAAAACTTGGTCCAGAGTATGCAGTATTCGTCTCTACAGTCCACACAGTCAGATCTGCAACTGGTGCAGCTTGGAAGATGCCCTCACTGGATTCTTTTATTCAGTCTTTGATGCATGAGCAAGATAAGCTCATCAAAATGGGCACACTTAAAAATTCCAAAGCGCATGCATTTACTGTGCATGCAAAAGGAAAGGAAAATTCCAAAGACCATCAAAAAGGAAAAGGGAAGAAGGATCCTGATCCAAGAAAGGGAGGAAATCCCAAACCCCCTGATGGATTATCTGGCTCAAAGGAAAGGAAAGGAACGAAAGGGAAATCAATGTGCAATTATTGCCACCGTGGTTTTCATCCTGAATCTGCATGCATGAAGAAGACTATAGATCTTATGGCGCAGACACTCCAGCAACACAATCTTGGAGACCACATTCCTGAGAATGCCAAGAAGAAGTTTGGAGAAAAAGCACCAGATCCAAGAGGTAATGGGCATGCTTTGATTGCTCTTCATTCTGCACCGCAAGAATGGATCATCGATTCAGGAGCTTCACATCATATGGCTTCTTCAAAGGAATCCTTTTCTTCTCTACATGCATACTCAGGTCCTCCCATTCTCATGGGAGATAATTCTGCAGTTGCAGCAACTGGACAAGGAAGAGTGCAATTCGAAGATGGAAGTTTTGAAAATGTCTTGCATATTCCAAGGCTTTCTGTGAATCTTCTCTTAGTGTATCAGATGACACACACAGGCAGCGGAAGGAAAGTGGAATTTACCCCAGATTCCGTGAGCATTTATGACATGCAAACCAATTTGAAGATTGCATCTGGCAAGGTAAATGATCAATCTCGTCTGTATACATTTTCTGATTTTGTTCCTCAATCAGATTCTATTTTGCTACTTATGCATGCAAATGAAGAAAGAAGGATTTGGCACGAGAGATTTGGGCACTTGAATTTCAGATATATGCAACAGCTTAGTAAGCAAGGGATGGTCAAAGGATTGCCGACCATTGAATTTTCAGATGGTGTTTGTAATGGATGTGCTCTTGGAAAGCATCCACAAGACAAATTTGAGAAGGGGCATGCATGGAGAGCCTCTTCACCTTTGGAACTTGTACACAGTGATCTCATGGGTCCATTTCCGGTGCTTTCAATGAGAAAAGCAAGATATGTGTTGTCATTTATAGATGATTACACGAGATTCACTTGGGTTTACTTCTTGAAACTCAAGTCTAAAGTTTTTCAACATCTAAATATTTTCAAAGCGCATGCGGAAAATCAGTCTGGAAAACGCATCAAGATACTCCGCACAGATAATGGGACGGAATATGTCAACAAAGATATCAAGAATCTTTGTAATGAAGCAGGCATACAGTTGCAGCATACGGTTCCTTACACTCCATAGCAAAATGGCGTCGCTGAAAGGAAAAATCGATCTTTGAAAGAGATGGCTAATTGCATGTTGCATGCAAGATCTCTTCCGTCGAAATTGTGGGCTGAAGCTATCAATTGTGCCTCATACATCCAGAACAGATCTCCTCATAAATATGTTACTGGAAAAACACCTTTTGAGGCTTGGACTGGCATGCAACCTGAAGTTAGTCATTTCCGCATTTTTGGATCTCGAGCATGGGCCCGCATTCCTACAGAGAAGAGAAAGGCTTTGGAGCCTCAAAGCAAAGCATGCATGTTTGTTGGATATTTTGATGAAGTCAAAGGGTACAGATTGCTTGATATCCACACTGAAGAGCTCTTTATTGAAAGGAGTGTAAAGTTTGATGAAGATATTTTGCATGCACCAGCAGATGAACTTGTTACCAAGTTTCCATCACCACTCATTGATGAGTATGCAGATGAAACTTCAGACCAGCATTCTGATGAAGATGAGTCTTTTCCTATGACCCCTGTTAGACCACCAGTTGTTGAACATCGAGATCATACTTCTGCATGTAGTTCGGAAGATTCTCGACCACCTTCAACACAAAAATGGCGCAGCATGAGTGATATCCTTGATGATCCTGCCTCTATCCCTCTGTTTGAGGAAGATCCGCAAGCACTCTTAGCTATGGAGCCATCCATGCCCATGCATGCTTATATGATGCATGGATTTGATCCACAAACTTATGCAGAAGAAAATGGGCATCCTGAATGGGAAGCCGCCATGGATGAGGAATATAACTCTCTCATTGAGAACCAGACTTGGGATTTGGTTCCGCTACCTTCCAATCGCAAACTTGTGAGATGCAAGTGGGTTTACCAGACCAAGAAAGCATCAAATGGCCAAGTTAGTCGATATAAGGCACGATTGGTAGCAAAAGGTTTTCAGCAAGTACATGGTGTTGACTATGATGAGACTTTTGCTCCAGTGGCAAAAATGGATTCCATTTGGCTAGCTCTCTCCATTGCAGCAGCAAGAGGATGGGAGGTGCATCATATGGATGTGAAGAATGCCTTTCTTCATGGTGATCTCGAGGAGGAAATATACATGGAGCAGCCACCAGGATACATGCACAATTCATCTCTGGTATGCAAACTAAAGAAGTCTCTCTATGGCCTCAAGCAGGCACCTAGAGCATGGTATGCAAAGATGGATTCTTATTTGTTATCTCAAAATTTTGTACGCTGCAAATCTGATTCCAATGTTTATTTTTTGAAGAAAATTGACTCCTTGTTGATCATAGTACTCTACGTAGATGATATTTTAATAACGTGGTTTCACTAGCAAAACTTCTGTCATTGTTGGAATATTGAGAATTCAAATGGAAAGTAAACTCCCTCTCCCTCTAAACACGAAGAAATTAATCTTATTTTGACTGGAGACGAGTTTTCACACGAAGCAAACACATTTCTTCAAAAGCTGAATGTTACAAATCTTCCTCTTAACGGAGGGATAAACAAAATAGTGGCTGGCATTTGCTACGGTGCAGGTGCACAAAACTCTTTTTTTCAAACAATATAAAACATCTTAAAATTCACACTGCTGTGTATTTCTTCCTTTTGCGCTGCTGTGCGAAACAATGCAAATGACAATACAATTGCTATCATAGGCTTCGCGGGCCATTTGGCTTTTTATATGCCGCGCATATATAAAAAAAACATTACAAATTATATGAAATATTAAAAACAAAACTATTAAACTATTGGTCCCACATAACCAATGCGCTTTGAGCGCGCGATCATACTATTAAATACAATATATAATCTCCATCGGGTCCGTCCTTCACAACAACCGAACCACAATAAGAAATCTCCAATTGCGATCCAAAAACGAATGCGATTCAAATAATAAACTGCACCATAATAAGTCCACCGGGTCCGCCACTTGAAGAAGTGAAATCGAGCCGAACACATAAAACTTTCCGATTGCGATTGAATAATCGGATGCGATTGACACATTCAACTGTGGTATATTATATGATTGGGTCCAGCCTTTGATCGGAACACAAAACAAAGGACCGCCGATTGAACCTGCGATTTGAACTTGTGATTCCATTGAGTTTCCGCCACGTGGTCAAGTGGACCCACGGGCCTCCGTTGTTGTGGGGGGGCAATTTTAATATGTTTCAATGTATTAAAACGTTCCGCTTGCGGAACTCTCCCATATCAACAAGACACTTGGTTTTAGAACATATGTATTGCAATTGTGATTTGCGATTGCGATCGCATCGCATCGCGACTCCTCATCAACAAGACACTGCTTCAAAAAGAACTTACGACTCCGATTTAGAGCTTAAGTGGTGGGGACCACTTGTCCCGTCATTTCAAAGATAAAAGGAATTCGACCTGTTTGAACAATTTTCTCCATTCTGGTTGTTGAGGGCTTTAAACACCAAAATGATTGTCTTTTAATATCTTTGTTCCTCCGTAGTTCTGAACTACGACTTTCTCCATTTCTTCTCCAAAACAGCTCTGCCCATCATCAAATCAATTCTCCTCTGCTATACTTGGTTGCGGCCCATCAAAGAATTAATTCTTCCCCTTACAGTTCTCCATTCCTCTTTAATACAGAATGCTGCGCACTCAATCTCTGTTGCTGCTACTTCCTTTGTACTTGTTTCTTCTTGCCCAAAGGCTTGAATTGTTTTAATATTTCAACACTCCCCATTAAATTAAATTCTTGGGTTATCCATCATAGCCATGAATTTTCTTAGAAATTCAAAGGTATTCGTCGATAGTTTAAGTTAAAAATGTCATATTGAATCTATCTGTTTTTGTCTTTGTAAAACAATTTCTCCATTGTTCACCAATTCTCTGATATAGTGAAACTTTGTGTCTATGTGCTTCGTTCTCTTGTGAAACACATAATTCTTTGACAATGCAATAGCTGAGCTATTGTCACAATAAATCACAGTGCCCTTTACCTGTTCTTGGCACAAACTTCTCAACATTCTTCTCATCCAAATTGCTTGACACGCTGCTGCTGTAGCTGCCACATATTCTGCCTCTGCTGTAGATAATGCTACAATAGGCTATTTCTTGGAAGCCCATGAAATGGCTCCTGAACCCATATGAAAAACATAACCGGAAGTGCTCTTCCGATCATCTACACTTCCAGCCCAATCACTGTCAGTGTATCCGACTAATTCTGAATTTTCTGAAGTAGTATATAAAATACCAAATATTTTAGTTCCTTTAACATACCTCAGAATTCTTTTTGCTGCCTGCCAATGTGCTTCTTTTGGCTTCTCCATAAATCTGGAAATTAAACTAACAGCATGCATAATATCCGGCCTAGTTGCAGTCAAATACATGAGGCTACCAACTATGCTTTTATATAAACTTGGATCAAAATCCTTGCTGCTGTCATCTTTACTCAACTTCAATCCCATTACTGTGGGAGTAATTGCAGCTTTGCACTCCTGCATATTAAATCTTTCTAGAACTTGATTCACATACTTTGCTTGAGATATAAAAATCCCTTTCTCACCTTGCTCCACTTCTATTCCCAAGAAGTATCTTAATAAACCCATATCAGTCATTTCAAATTCATCTTTCATGACTGTTTTAAAATTCTCAACAAGGTAATCATCATTACTTGTAAAAATTAGATCATCAACATATAAAACAACAACGAGCATCTTACCATCCTTTTCTTTGATGTATAGAGTGGGTTCTCCCTCACACTTTTCAAATCCATTTTCCAGTAGGTAGGAGTCTATTCTACTATACCACACTCTTGGTGCTTGTTTCAGCCCATAAAGAGCTTTCTTCAATTTGCAGACCTTATGCTCTTGGCCTTTCTTCTCATATCCGAGAGGTTGTTCCACATATACCTCTTCCATTAAAACTCCATTTAAAAATGCATATTTTACATCCATTTGGTATACTTTCCATTTGTTTTGTGCTGCTATGGACAACACTGCTCTTACTGTCTCCATTCTTGCAACTGGTGCAAAATTTTCTTCATAATCAATCCCATGCTTCTGCTTATATCCCTTGACAACAAGTCTGGCCTTGTGTCTCTCTATTTTTCCTTCAGCATTGCTTTTGGTCTTATAGACCCATTTAACTCCAATGACTTCTTTACCTTCTGGGAGATCAACCAACTCCCATGTTTTGTTCTTCTCTATGGCTTTAATTTCATCATCCATAGCTTCTATCCATTTTCTATCTTTAATTGCATCTTCAAAATGAATAGGATCATCAACTTGACAATATAATGCAAATAGTGAATTCATACCTTCATTTTCTGCTCCTTGCTCATAAATTTCTCTAAGACTTCTGAACTTTGTTCCACTTTCACTTGGTGTAGTCGTGCTCGATGAGGCACTCGAACCTGCTCCATGTGGTGTGCTCGGTGAACCACTCCCGCTTCTTCTCAAGGGTGTTCTCACTACCAATTGAGGCATCCCTTGCTGTCCTTGCATTTGTGGAGGTTGTGCTACGGATGGGTTGTTAATTTCAACCACATCTCCCTCATCTTCATCATGAGATAAACATCTTTAACATTGACTGTTTTCTCAATGCTTCCATCCCATGCTTCCTCTTCAATAAATTGCACATCTCTGCTTATTACAAACTTCTTTGTGGATGGGTTATACAATCTGTATCCTTTGGAATCTTCACAATATCCAAGGAAAATGCACTTCTCCCCCTTACTATCCAACTTCTTTCTCAATTTGTCTGGAATGTGTGCATATGCCACACATCCAAAAACTCTCATGTGGGTGACTCCCTATTTTCTGCCACTCCACGCTTCTTCTAGAACTTTTTTCATCACCGCTTTTGTGGGGCATCTATTCAAAATATATACAACACAGTTTGCTACTTCTGCCCAATACTCATTCGGCAAGTGCTTTGCCTTGAGCATGCTTCTCACCATCTCCATTATGGTTCGATTCTTTCTTTCAGCAACTCCATTTTGTTGCGGCGTGTACCTGGTGGTAAATTGCTTGTGTATCCCGTTCTCTCTGCAAAAACGCAGAAACTCCTTTGATATGTATTCTCCTCCTCTGTCTGTTCTGAGGACTTTAATGTGCAATCCGCTCTGTTTTTCTACAAGAGCTTTAAAATGGCGAAATTTTTGAAAAAATTCACTCTTATATTTTAAGAAATAAACCCACACTTTTCTTGTGAAATCATCTATAAAGGTCAACATGTAACTGCTGCCTGAAACAGATGATGTTTGCATCGGCCCACATAAATCTGAGTGGATTATCTCCAAAGGTGCTTTCACCCTTATGCTTTTCCCTGAGGGAAAATTTTCTCTGTGTTGCTTTCCCAAGATGCAGCCTTCACATAGGCTGTCAGGCTTCTCAATCAATGGCAAACCTCTTACCATTCCTTTTCTGTGCAGCAAATTTAATCCTCCGAAATTGAGATGTCCAAATCTCAAGTGCCATAACCAGTTTTCATCTTTTGCTTCCTTCTGAAAGGCTTCTTGTGTTACGGCTGCAATGCTTTTTCCTTTTCCCTTCAAGTCAATGTTGAGCTTGAGAGGAAACATTCTATTGTTGGTCATTTGAATTTCAGCAATAATTTTCTTGCTTGGAGGTATATCTTTTATAGTGCACACATCATCTTTAAATATTACATTGTAACCTTTGTTTATGAGTTGCCCAACGCTCAAAAGGTTACACTTCAAACCTGGAACATAATACACATCAAGAACAAATTTCTGCTCACCGTTTCTTGCTCGAATACTAACTCTGCCTTTTCCTTTGACAGAGATCTTAGTATCAGTCCCTGTGGTCACTTCAGATTTTATTTCTTCATCTAGATTGGAAAACATTGCTCTGTTTCCAGTCATATGATTACTACATCCTGAATCTAAGAACCAAACATCATCTTCTCTATCCTGTGCTACATTACAAGCTAACAACACATTACTTGGGTTCTTTTCTTCTTTTGCTACATTAGCATTCTGCTTATTTTTCATGTCATTTTGCTTCTTTCTACATTCATTGGCATAGTGCCCATATTTCTTGCAATAATGACACTGGACATTGGATTTTTCATACCTTTGTCCTTGAGCATGTTGGTGTTGATGTCCACCTTGCTGGCTATTGCATTGGTCGTGGCTCTGGCTTTGACTGTTGCTCCTTCCATGTGAATGTGAAGAGCTGTCTCTTCCACCTCTATTCTGGCTTCTGCCTCTTCCTCTTCCTTTTCTTTGACCTCTTCCTCTTCCTGAAGGCATCTGGGTCTTGAAGGCGTGCTCAAGAGATGAATGTTCATCTCTGCTCAATCTCTGTTCATGAGTTATCAGCGAGGCATGAAGTTCATCCACTGTGAACTGTGAGAGATCTTTGGTCTCTTCTATGGTGGTTACAATAACATCAAACTTTGAGGGTAAACATCTCAAAAGTTTTTCCACTATCCTTCTCTCTTCAAGAGTTTCTCCATGGGATCTTATCTGATTTACAATCCCAACCACATGTGTAAAAAATGTGTCTACACTATCTGACTCTTTCATGCAAAGAGTTTCAAAATCTCTTCTCAGCAACTGAAGCTTTGCCGTCTTAACTTTCTCCATACCTTGATAGACTACTTTTAGAGTTTCCCATGCCTCCTTGGATTTCTTAGCTGCTGCTATCCTTGGAAACACACTCTCACTTATAGCCTGATACAATAAGAAGAGAGCTTTAGCATCTTTCTTCCTATTATTCTTCAACACATCTTTCTCTGCTTGAGTTAAGGCATTAAAAGCGTGCTCGTCACCTGGTTCTGTAAAACCATCTTCTACAAGTTCCCATAGGTCTTGTGAAACAAACAAGGCTTTCATGGTAATGGCCCAATAATCATAGTTCTTTCTATTAAATTGTGGAAGTTGAACATTTCCAAGACTCATACCAGTGCTTGGTCCAGCCATTGCTCTTGAACTGAACACTGAACTTAAACAAATTGTCTTTCCTTTTCTCTGAAAGAACAAACTCTTTTAAATAGAAACAACAACTCTGTTATCTTTGAGAAATACCTGAACTTTGACCTCTGTTGAGCTTTCACACTGCTGGAGAAAACGCTCCAACAAGTCTTCTTCTTCTTCAGCTTCTTTGAAACCTTCAAAGAGCCTGAACTAGCTCTGATATCATGTTGGAATATTGAAAATTCCAAATGGAGAGAATAAGCTCTCCTCTACAACACAGAGAAATATAAAATTCTTTTGACAGGAGACAGAGTTTCTCAATCTGAAGAGAACTTCTATTACTTCAAAAAAAAACTGTTACAAATTCTTCCTCTTAACAGAGGGATAACAAAAGCTAGTGACTGCTACAGACGCAGTGCTTCGCAAACAAATCTCTGTCTTTCAAACGAAAATAACCAACACTGCTGTGTTTTTCACTTTTCTTCCGTGTTGTTGTGCGAAACATAACAATACAATACATTACCCAGGCTTGCTTGATTTTTCATTTTTATATGCCGCATATATATAAAAAAAATTACAAACTATAAGAAATATTAAAAAAAAAATATTAAACTGTTGGTCCCACATAACCACCGTGCTTTGAGCGCACGATCATACTATTAAATACAATATATAATCTCCATCGGGTCCGTCCTTCACAACAACCGAACCACAATAAGAAATCTCCGATTGCGATCAATCAACCGGATGCGATGGACCATTAAACTCCACTTCATAAACCTCATCAGGTCCGAAACTTCAATTGGAGTGATTGGGGCATGCAATGGAGAAGTTCCGATTGCGATCCAAAGACGGATGCGATTCAAATAATAAACTGCACCATAATAAGTCCATCGGGTCCGCCACTTCAAGAAGTGCAATCGGGCCCAACACTTAAGAGCTTCCGATTGCGATTGAATAGTCGGATGCGATTGACACATCAATCACATATTATACGATCAAGTCCCATTGATCGGAGCACAAACAAAGGACCGCCGATTGAACCTTGTGATTTGAACTTGGGGAAATTGAGTTTCCGCCACGTGGTCAAGTGGACCCACGGGCCTCCGCTGCTGTGGGTGGGCGATTATTATATATGTTGGTTGTATGTTTTATATAACCGTTCCACTTTGCAGAACTCCGCCATATCAACAAGACACTTGTGTATTATAATATATGCATTGCGATTTGCGATTGCGGTTTGATCGCATCGCATAGCAAACTCTTCATCAACAAGACACTACTTCTCCAAAATAAAACTTGCGATTGCGATTAGCGATTGAGTGGTGGGGACCACTTATCCGCCATTTCAAAAATGAAAGGACTTCTGCCTGTTTGATCAATTTTCATTCATTCTGGTTGTTGAAGGCTTTAACGCCCGAGGGCTTTAAACGCTTGAAATGACCGTCTTTAATATCTATGTTTTCCGTAAATTTGATCTACGACTTTTCCATTTCTTCTCCAAAAACAAACTCTACCCATCATCATATAAATTCGCCTCTCGTTGTACTTTGGTCAGCGGCCCATCAAAAAAATTAATTCTTCTCCTTACCGTTCTCCATTCCTCTTTTAATACGTAGTGTTGTGCACTCAACCCTCTCGCCGCGCCGCCTTTGTACTCTTGTCTCCCCGCTTCAAAGGCTTAGCATGTGACTTTAATATTTCAATAGTCATTACTAACATTAAAACTGCATTGCATAAGCGGTTTTCTATGACAGACATGGGCTTGCTAAATTTTTTCCTTGGACTAGAGATCTATCAGATGATTCTGGGATTACCATTTCTCAACCAAAGTATGCTAGAGATCTTTTGGCACGATTTCACATGAGTGACTGCAAGCCAGCAGCCACACCTTTCTTATCAGGGATAAAGCTTGAGAATGGCAAAGACACACCATTGGTTGATTTCACATTGTACCGCCAGCTTGTGGGAAGTCTTCTTTATCTCACTCACTCCCATCCTGATCTCTCCTATGCTGTCGGAGTAGTTTCCAGATACATGCAGGAGCCACATGAGTTACACTGGAACGCTGCAAAGCGCATCCTTCGATATGTCCAGGGGACAATCACCTATGGGATTCATTATGCAGCCAATTGTTCTTTGAATCTCATTGGGTTCACAGATTCAGACTGGGCTGGCGACACCATTGATCACAAGTCTACTTCCGGTTATGTACTTAGTTTGGGATCCGGCCCAATTTGTTGGTCAAGCAAGAAGCAGGCTGCCATTGCCTTATCATCAGCAGAGGCTGAGTATAGAGGAGCAGTCAATGCCACTATTCAGGCAATTTGGCTACAACATTTCCTATCTGAGCTTGGGATCAGTGTCCATCATCCAACTATCATCTGGTGCGATAATCAAAGTACGCTAAAGTTTTGCAGAGATCCAGTGCAGCGGCAGCGGACCAAACACATCGAGATCCACATGCACTTCATTAGAGAACTCATTCATGATGGGATCATCGATCTTCAGTACTGTCCTAGTTCCGAGCAGATTGTTGATATCTTCACCAAGACTTTCACTGAGCAGAAGTTTTGATTCCTGCGAGATCGTCTTAGGGTGAAGGACACGACTGCCTAGCAGTTGTCTTTTCTCTACTTTTGCATTATATTTTGAGGGGGGGTTTTCTTCCCACTGGGTTTTCCCTCTTTCCTCTTTTTTTTATGCATTGTATATGGGTACCTAAAATGGCCGTGTTGCCGGGACTCATTCATTTTGCATCACACTCACCTAAGTTATGCTTAAGGGGGGGTGTTGGTGTACATGCACTTAGACTAGTTGTGTTGGTGTACATGCACCTATATTAGCTTTATTTAACTTACTGCTTGCATGTGTTGTGCACTTGCTTAGTTAAGTTAACTTACTGCTTGCATGTGGTACATGTGCACATTAACATAACATAAAGCACACTTAGCTTCAGTTAGCTTTAACTATCTATAGTTATTGCATGTACAACTAAGCTTAACTTAGTTGCTTTTATGTATTTATTCCAAAACTAATATTGAAGAATCAATTTCATTATTTTCTCAATTCTTGCTCGTTTCCTTCCTTCTCTTGCAAGTTTGTTCATTGTTTTGCAAGTATCAAAGCCTGAACCTAGGTTCGATTCCCTCAAGAGCAACGTTTAGAGGTGTAATTGCACAACTCGTTTGGGATTGTATGGTGTCCGTGGCCTCTTGGTGGGAAGATATTTGGAGTAATCACCACACCTCTATGGAATCCATAATTTCCACCCTGGGGATCCTAGTTACTTTTTTGGAAGTTTACCAACACTTGCGAGTTTTAGTGTAATGGCAAACTTCTACACAAATACATTAACAAGCTGATCTAGTGTTTCTTTTTCGGTTATAAATACAGTGCGCTTCCACCTCTTTTCAGTTTCCTGCAACGGCCTCTTGCAATCAACGTCTCCGCAAACCGCTGCTAATTGGACGACGTTGATGTTCGTTCTGCTGGCCGGAACGAGTCGCTCCAACCCCTGCACCACCTCTCACTGCTTCTTCCAACACTTTCAATCTTAACTTGAATTTGTCCTGCACTTTTATCAATCAAATACAAATTAGACAAAGTTGGGAGGGGTTAAAAATAATTACAAAGAAGATTAGATGATCATATCTTCTACCTTGAGTTGCTCCTCAGCCTTAGCAGTACGTTCAACCAGGGCTACTTTCTCTCGAAGCTGCTGCATTTCACCCTGTACTCAATGCAATTACGTCAAATTAAATTCACGAAGATGATAGGTGATTTATTACAAAGTAAATTCACGGGGATGGTAGGTGATTTACATTTTAGGCGGACAGAACAAAAAAAACCATCTTTAATTTTTACTTTTTCGCCAAAACAGAGAAACTACGTTCTATTTTGAAAACTACATGTAGCTGTTTAATCTTCTTCATGATTTAAGTCTAGACGTATTATATCATATCCAAGTGGATTAAAAGACCTGAAGCTCATTCATGGGGCCGGGAGGCCTAGTTAATTAGTAGAGGGATCTATGCAGCTATTGCTCTTTTATTAATTTTAATTTTAAGGGAGTAATTTTAGTTTGAAAGCATCCTGCACCTGCATGAAGCGCCGTTCTTCAAGCCACTGCTTTAGAGGGATGACTTTGTCAATGCCATCCCTCCATTCATGGCCAACTACAGCTGTAGCCACTCGATTTTCTGTTATCTTTGCACGACTTAGCTCTCGCTGAAGTGTTCTCTTCTCCTCCTGATCATGTTTTTTTGTTCACCATGGCAAAACAATTAATATATATTCTTTATTCATGCTGTATTCACTAAGGAATGAAAGCATGCAGATTGATATATATATATATATATATATATATATATATATATATATATGCATGCAGTGAAGCAAGAGAAGATGAAATAAATCAAGATTGTGTTATAACAGTAAGTATGATCTTACCGTTAGTTCATAAACCTTTCGTTCATAATCATGTAGAGCATTAATGGCAGCGCCGCCATTAAGTATAGCCTCCTCCAGTTCACAGATGGTTTGGCTCAACCTCTCAACTTCTGAAACTTTTACGCGATGCATTCTGTCAATGATTTTGTTCTCCTCCTGTCACATAATTAACTTACCCTAATTACTAAACCCCAACATTATATATAGGATATTCAACCTGAAATAAAATGACATGACAGGATCACAATCCCCATGAAGACAGGTCAACGTGATGAATTGATCACTTACTTGAAAGCCCAACACATTTTATCTGAAACCAAATGACAGGATATTCACAATCCCCGTGGAGACAGGTCAACATGATAAATTGATAACACAGCAACACCTTCTACCTGAAATGGCTTCACAATCAATGGGTCAGCCTGAGGAATGGATATCTTCACAATCAATGGGTCAGCCTGAGATATGGATATCTTCACAATCAATGGGTCAACCAGCTGATCAGGAATGGCTATGATGTTTGGGTAAGGGAGATTGACATCACAGTTTTCTAGGGGAGATTGACTTGAGAAATGGATATGACATTTGAGTCAGCAGAGATCGAGCTGAGAAATGGAAATGGATATAATATTTGACTAGGGAAGATTGAGAGCAGTCACTTTCACCCCTCAATTCTTACACCAACTCTCCTTATTCGCTGAAAACGTATCTGGTAGGGCCAAGGATATTTATGCCATGCCTTCCAGTCTCCATCCCAAACTCTTTTTAATATGTCAAAGTAATTTCTTAGTTTAGTGGATGACGGAATCTAGAAAAATCTCGAAATAGAAGAATGTTCATGGCATATGAGAGTACGTTTTGGTGGCCCATTCGTCGTCCTTTTAGTATTATATATATATATATATATATATATATATTATAGTACAATTATATATATATATGAGCATTCTAAAGAAATTGAAAAACCTTTCACATATATTTTTATGCTATCAGTTTTTTTTAGATGAAGAATATTCTGATATTATGAAATCTTAACTATTTCTAATTTAAAAAATTTTGAGACCCAATTCTAATATATACCACTAATAAAAACCAAATATTATTAAAAATATGTACAATTTTTCGATATAAAATATGGTTTTTTTTTAATTAATAAATTATTTGATAAAAAAACACATATTAACATTCCAAACTGCTCACATTGGATGATGTTATTACATAGGGAGATATTCACATGGTTTAAAAATATATATGTAATATTTAAAATAAATCGAAATTTAGATATATAAATTAATTTTTAATTAATAAATGTAAGGGTGTTTTTTAAACATTTAAGTTATAATTATTATTAATTTTTTAGTATAGTATTTATAATAATCTAAAATATAATTTATTTATATTTAAATTTATTTTGTTGTGATTTTAAAATTAGATTATTATAATTAAAATTATAAAAAAATATAAATATTTAAAATGCTTAAGATATTTAAAAATATATATATATATAATAAAAATTCTAAAATTTTCATTATTAACTTATTTTAATTTAAACTAAATAAAACTTGATAAAGAGACATAAATTATCCAACAAAGAGAAGGCTACACCTTCCCTCCTTGCTCTAAGAAGGCACACATGGAGTCAGCAAGAACACTAGATAATTCCACTCTCTAGAAGCTAAATGTTTGCACTAGGAATTATGGTTCTCACTATTATGGTTAAGTGCTTAGCATTGATTTGTCCCTAGAGAATTTGATCCTTACATTTTCCTACCATGAATGCTAGGGATCATGTCAAACCTTTTGCTTGGTGGTTTCTTATGTTTTGAGGGCTTCTAATTTGGCTTTTGTCAAATTTCAACCTCATTGGGGATCATGTCAAACTTTTGCTTGGTGGTTTCTTGTGTTTTGAGGGCTTCTAATTTGGCTTTTGTCAAATTCCGACCTCATTAGGGATCATGTCAAACCCTTTTCTTGGTGGTTTCTTGTGTTTTGAGGGCTTCTAATTTGGCTTTTTGTCAACTTCCGACCTCATTAGGGAACATGTCAAACCTTTTTCTTGGTGGTTTTTTGTGTTTTAAGGGCTTCTAATTTGACTTTTGTCAAATTCTGACCTCATTATTAAGCAAAAATGACTTGGTAACTCTTCCTACTTTTGAACCTCTTTGCTTAGCATCTCTATTTTGGTTCCAACTAGCTTTAGCTTGTTGGTCTCTATTGTGATGGCTTCATAGTGGCATTTTCCTAGTGGTATTTTGATGGTATGGGGGAGACACAACTACACTCAGAGAGGTCCTCACTAATTACCTCTCACAAGTGCCTAGCATGACTCCTAACCCTCCAAGGCTATGTTAAATCAGTATACACCTCCTGCCATCACAAATTCCATTGAGTCTCTTGAGGCCAAAGGTCAGCTAGAATGGAATTATCTCTATTCCGAGGAAGTTCGTGAGAAAGTTTCACAATGTGCTCCACACACTAATACCTCCAAAATTTATGACACCAAATACTTCAAGATTTTGGACCTATATTGCCACATCAAAACTATAATAGATAAACTCTTGATTGAAAGAAGCTAGGAATACAATGTCATTCTTCTTCATTTGGATGAGCTCCAATTTTAGATAAGGAACTACATCATAAGGTTTCTACTCCAGTCAACTAAGATTAATGTTGAATCTCCAACACCAAAAGCTATGTTTGTTTAAATTACTAAATATGATCACAACTCTCCTTTGGCATAATCCTCATTATGCACTATTTAATCTTTTTTCTAGTTTTCTTATTGTGGAAAACATTACTTCTTCTATCACTAAACATAAGACTTTATTTTTAACAAAACAAAGCTTTAAGATTTAAACCATTAAAACTATATCAATCAAGCCATTTATTTTTAAACAATTCAATTTTCCTAATAACAAACTCTTAATATAATTTATATATTTTTAATTTTATTCCCTAAATAAATAAATAAAACTATTCTCTTACCTCCCCCCCCCCACCCAAAAAAAAACCAATTTAAATATTCAAATATCATAAAGGCATAGACCATGCAAGCATGAGGGAGAGAATTTACGGATCTCCCTACCAACACCGTACTCCAACTTTTTAAAGCGAAATATACAATATTTTTTTTAACAAAATGAATATGTAAATAAAGAAAGTCTCCCTTTGTAATGTGCGTAATGTTTCAATGAAGGGATATAAATATCTTCCTTTTTAAGGTACATAAGAATATTTAGTGGTTTAGTCGTCCAAAGAAAAATAGACCATCTCTTTGGTCACCCTTTGGAATGTGACTTTTGCCTAGCCTGAAACGTAAGACATAAAGATTATGAAAAATTAAACGAGGAGAAAGTAGGGTTTACGCCCATGAAGAATGAGAAGAAGATCATTAAAAATAAAACGGGGAGAAAGTAGGGTTTACACCCATGAAGGAATGACCACACATTGATATTGATCCGTCGAAACCCCAAAAAGTACATACCGACATTGCTATGCAAAATTAATGAAGTTATGAACTCCGAAAACATATGAACATTACATTTGTCAACGTACTAGACAAACTAGCGGCACCATTATTTCCTGGCAGCAAATAGAAATATTGCTAGTTTCCATGATTTCCTGGCAGCAAATAGAAATATTGCTAGTTTCTTTTTGCTTACTTGACCAAGCCAAAACACAAAAGAAAAAACGATGAAAGGTCACCTGGCAGATGTCGAGCTGTCTCGTCAGTTGTTGATTCTTGTTATGTAGATCGTCAACCGTATCTGCCTTTGCCTGAGCAACCTGCATGGACTTTTCTGCTTCAAGTAAAGCCGCTTCCTTGGATTTTGTGAGTCGTTCTAGAGCCCTGTAATCTTCTTGCAAGAGTATAATCTGCCAAAGTAGTACATATTGCCTTTTTAGCATGTTGCACCAGGCTCTCAAATTAGTTTAGTGAAAAGCAAATAAAGATGAATGTGGTGGACTGTAGTACTACATGGTGTCGCGCGGCTTTGATCTCTGCCTCAAACGGTGCTAGAAGAGCTTCCAACGGTATCATGTCCTCATCTTTTTGAGCGGCATATACCCTTCTCAGTGCTGATTCTACAGCAAATTGTGTAGCCAAAGCCGCCTTCTTCTCATCATTTAATTTTTTTATTTCAAGATTCTACAACACAAAATATCGAAGTCAGTTGGAGCTTTATGTCATAGATCTTTATCTAAGAGGGAAGGACTTTTATGGATGTACTTTATAGCTTGAGGCCAAATTCAGTTGGAGCTTTATGTCATAGATCTTTATCTAAGAGGGAAGGACTTTTATGGATGTACTTTATAGCTTGAGGCCAAATTCAAAATTAATTGGGAAAAATCAAAATATGCAGCTTCTTAATTAAATTGCATGATACCTTGCTTTCAAGAAGCGCTTCATTGGTTTTGAGTTTCTCTTCCAATTTCCCCAGGGTATTTGTAAGCTGTAAAAAGAGAATGATAGGTCAGAATCCACCCAAACTCGATATTAAAATTCTTCATTTCATAAGACTACTAATGGTCCGCATCTATTTGAATTGACTACCCTAGGGTAATTACTTATGACAGATATCTTTAACTTATGACAGATATCTCTTTTTTTAATCAGTGTAACTTTTGACAAATATCTCTTTTATGGGAGGTATAAAAGTCTAAACTTCTTGCTGCATATGAAGTGGCCCATGTGGGTGCTCTTACCTCTTCAACGGCCTTTTCTTTCAAACGTTCTGTCAACTTCAAGGCCTTGATTTCAGCCTGAGCGTCTCCTAACTCTCGATCCTTATCTGCCAAGATCAGCAGTACATTACAAGAAAAACTATCTCATACTACTCATATCTCCACTGCTTTTAAAAAAAGCAAACACATTGTCACCCGTTGCCTATCTTTAATATTTTTGTTCAGTGAGGGGAAAGAATGAAATGCTTTCTCTTTGTGTTCAGCCAGAAAAAAATATACAATAAATGTTTTCAGAAAGCAAAGGACCAATTACAAGAAACACATGTGATGTGGGATTTTCAACCAATTAGTACAGATTAAGAAACATTCAACAACAAGCTCAAACATGAGATGGGACGAAAACGCTCATTTGGAGATTGAAATTATAGCAAAATACTCCAATTTCGCGATCTTGAGGTACAAGCATTCGTTATATTTAGAGACATTCAAAATCCTGAAAATGAAATTCCCAGTTATCATTCCAAAAAGTTTGTTTGATATACTTAACAGATGAACAGATATTACTTGTTTCAAGGTAGCATTCGGATGACAGAAACCAGCAATCAAAAGAATGTTCATTTATAAACTACAACTTTGTTGGGGTGTCCTTTTAATATTAAAAGGACAAACGTGTTATACGCACTTTCCATATATAAACGTACCCAACCTACCCAAATTAATTATATTTCATTCATGACCCTTTCAATATATAAACATACCCAACTTAGCCAAACTATATTTAATTCATGACCCTTACAATATATAAACATAGCCAAGTTAAGCAATGTGCTCAACTACACTACCACCTCTAACGTCTTTTTATTCCAATGACATGTCCCTGAGATCAAAATATAATTGTGCTCAACTACCACCACTATAGTTTTATATTCCACTGAATGAAAATATAATTAAGTTTGAACCATGTATAGTTGAGAATTTTATAATTGCACCTAGGTGTGTTTCTTTGCGTCTAGAGTCACCACTTGCGAAGCGCACACGGTAGATTCTCGGGAGAAAAAAGAAGAGAGACTCTTAAAAACGGAGTTGCGTTGCCATTTCCTTTCTAAAGAAGTGATATTATTTTAATTGAAGTAGCAGTTGAAAAAGAACCTTCACTAACCAATATCATTTTCCATGCTTCCAAAGTGATAAACGCTGCCGGTAGGTGGAGATAGCTCCTAACATCAACTACTTAAATTAACATGCATACAAGCAAGCTAACCATCTCTTACAACCACCACTTTGCATTTTACATTTACCTATATTTACGATCATGTAGCATTTATTATGAATGGTAGGGCAGAGCACTAATCATTTTTAATTTGCACACTAAGTTTAACATTAAAATTAACTTAGAAGCGACATTTAATAGCTAGGAAAAATGCCATACTCGACCTAATTTTTATTAGCGTATGAAGATTAAATAATAATAGTGAAATGTAATGATGAATATTTGTACGCTTCAAAAACAATTACCGAAATGTAATGATGGAATACGTCTGTTACTAAGAAGGTTACCTCCGAATATAATGAGCTCCTATCCCTACGCCCATATGATGTCATGCGACTTTACCACAACTTTTACATATCCTTTACTATATAATGGTCATTCAATTAATTTTAAGTTCTTGTGAATTATTTTTAGCATTTGAATAATTTAAAATGTATGCAGGTTAATTCGTGAATGTAATTCATACATTTTTTAAAAACCTAGAATAACTTTAGGTAAAAAAAAAATAGTAAATTTTATCATGAAAATATGCTTGAATAGGGTGTTTTTGTATGTAAGAGGGTGGGAGATATGCTAGTACTATACAATCACATGATTGGGGATGTGGCAGTGAGTCTCTCTAATTATTTAAGTATGTAAGTATGTAGTGTAATAGCATGGGGAAGATTTTATTTTGTTTTTCATGACTTATAAAATAAAAAATCATTTTTACTTTCTAAATTGATGTCAAATCCTTTCTCTCTAGTATATAATTATTGCACTTTACCTCGTGACTTCATCAAACATTATTGTCATTAATAAGGAGTTTCATTGCCAAGGTCCTAGTTATTATCCACATTAAATCTGGATGCATCATCGGAAAGACAACTCTTTGGAAATGTTAAGCATTTCAAATGGTTAAATTGGGAGCTCTAGAAACTAAAATTTATCTCTTGCAAAGGAATTGAGACCTTGGCTATCAGCTTGACCTTGCCCACTCCTCAGTGCCACACATGTGATCAATAATTCCCTTGGTCACCCATCTCTCAAACATTCTCAGCTTTGGCTTTACTCCTTGGTCGGCGTCCAAACTGTAATTTTTCTTGGGCACCAATAGTTTCTCTTGGACAAAGACTTATATTGGTTTTCAGACCTAGTTCAGGAGCTCTGGTACAGTGGGATTCCATCTCAATAGCAGGTTTCATTCACACGATTGTATGTCAACTCTCCTCACCGTTTGGTTACTTCTTGTTATTATACATTTAGGTGACTTTGCCTTGAACTTCACCTTTGTTAAAGTTTTGGTTCTTATTTTTTATTGGCCAGTCTATGTGGTCGTATATTCTTGCTTACACCTAACTCTCTTAACTCTTTGACCAATGGTGTGTACCTTGGCTCTAGACCCCTCCTTTCTTGGAAAATCTACTTTTGGTTTGCCCCCTGCCTGATTACATCCCTTTTCCCTGGACATTGTTTCAGAAATGCTCTCCTTACGAAACCTCACCCCTTGTCCACCCTTGTCTCTTCTCTAACACTCCCTTCTTCACTCTCATCTCTAACACACCCTTCTTCACTCTCATGCCTAGCCTCTCTCGTGCAACTAACACACATCATTAGAGAGCTCATGTCCATAAGGGGGAAACATACTATCAAGGGCGTGGAAATAGGGGAAATGCATGGGCTTAACTTAGAGATGAAAGCTTGACAACATGTATTTTGGGTCTCACCCAACCCCCTATTCAGGGAAAAATTTCATAGGCTGAGAGAGAAATAGCCAACTAGTGATTTCTTCTCTCAGATGTGGAGACACAAAAATAAACAATACCTCCTTCTCTCCATGGAACAACTACACTACCACATGATAGACCTGGACCACCGAATGGAGCACATTGAGAAGCACATTGGCATCCCCCCTACTATTGAATGCTCATTGGGAAGGCATCCCCTCTAATGTTGGATGCTCAATGAGAAACAAAAGGAGTAAATCAAAGTTGCAATGATAAACTCAGATCGCTCCTATTAGTCTATGGAATCTTATTGTGTTTTCATTTTATTAATTCTTAGTTTTTTTTCTTTCTCTCATGGCCTTGAAGGCCCAACTTTCAATATATGTTTTTTGAATTTTAAATCTATGGGCAGTTTCTTGTCTTATGCCTCTCTTAAACAAGTACATTTTTAGATATGGTCACATTTCCCTAGCAATCTCAGGCAATATAAAACTTTTAGCAATCTCATGTAAAATTTTATTTAAAAATTAATACAAATATTTATTCCAATATTTTTTTATTATAAAAAATATTTATATAATGTGATAAATTAAATTTTTAAATACAATAATATTATAACAAATTTTTCTTTAATGATATTTCAATTTATATTATTATATATATATATATATATTATATATATATATATATATATATATATATATATATATATATATATATATATATATATATATATATATATATATATATATATATATATATATATATATATATATATTATTATATATATTTTTTCAAATTGAAGATATATTATAGAAAATCTCAACGCGATTCAATTTTATGTTTTATTAAAATTATTATCTCATGAGATTTTTATTTTTAAAGTCTCGTGAGAAATTAAATTTTACTTAATATTAATTTAACTTTGTGATTACACACACACACACACACACACACACACACACATATATATATATGACTTTCTAATTGAGGTGTTGAATTATGTACCAACGGAAGAGAGGATCCCACAACCCCATCACCTCCCATCGCATTTAAGTGGGGTAAATCGCACAGTTATCCCACCCCATGCAACCACACATTTTAACCATCATATTACCCTTTGCATTAAGATGACATCTCTCATTCTGTCTGCGATCTCTCGACTTGTCTGTTGTGCCTTTGTGTCCTTATGTAGCCTCTATGACACTCCTCGAACACATGTGGGATATTTCTCCTATGGCATTGCCTTTATGGAAAAATTTTCCATCTTTAGTGGCTCCATGTTCTTCTGCAATCCATATGGAACACCCTCACTATAGGTGGGATATCTATGCCACAGTGTTGGCTCTGTGAAAGTGCAGTTGGACAAAGGTCTCGGGTCCCTGAAGACCAACCTTCATTACATGCACCCATTGTTGATCTTTCAAGCATGGATCAGGGTGATAATGACTAAGGAAGCAAATTTTTGGACATGGAAGCAATGATAGTGGGGAATAGAGACAAAATGATAAACAATTTGAAAAGATTCAAACTTCATCCACACCATCTCCATGCCCGATGGGTAGAAAATTTTGGGGTGATTTTTTCTATGTCCAATCTCTACAGCATTCTCAATTTGTTAGTTTTTGCATGGTGGAATTTTATTTATGATCTATATGGTGCCTTAGTGGTGTGTACTTTCATTGATGTGCTTGGGATTTTATGGTTGTTCGAACCTACCCCAAAGATCTCTTTGTTTGTTCATCCTCTATCACAACCTGTTGATCTAATTTCGAGATCTTTCTATCAAATGAGTGCTATTTTTCTACTAATACTCTCTTGCAACCTATCACCCTATTTCATTAGTTTTCCTCTCTACTAGTGGATGTCTTTAACCGTACCTCCCTTATCTCTGAATACCATGCCCCACTATCAAGTGTGATATCATTGAGGGTTTGGACGTCGAGGCCTTAAAGGTCTACCTTAAGATCAATGTCAAGCTCAAAACATTGTGACCATATTCCACCCTCTTTAAATATAAGAGGAAATTCACCAGTTAGAAGCATTAACTACAAATGACCACCAAGCTTACTCTGATTCTGAAATCCAAGACAAAGTATCGAACTAGGTTGGGATGACGAAGCCAATATCTCAATTCCATTACCCTTCACTGGAAAATGAAGATGCTCATGGGCAGAGCCTTGAAGGAAAAACACAACGACCACAATGGAAAATTTTATGTCTTGTTTTAATGAAATTTAACTAGTCCAATGCCATGAACGATTCTATCTTGTCATTCTGGATGCTCTTTTGGCCCACACAGAGGGCCATCTACAATGTAGCCTCAAGCCTCCATCTCCAACATGCATAAGCACTCGGTCTGTTGAGAATGCGGCAAGATGATGGAGCTTAGTGAAATGAAGTCGCCTTCACTAAGTGGGCCCGCAGGCAAATTCTGGCGCAAAATCTATTTTTAGACTATGTCTATTTTTAGACATATGGAGAATGGTCCGGGGATTGCAGTATGAGATTCTTGGAGTATGTGTCATGTTGGTAAAAATAGATGGGACTCTATTTTTTGGACCTATAGGTCGAAGTCTATTTTTAGACTACCTCTCCTTAAAATAGGGAAGTCAAATATTATTTACCCTTAATAATATTTGGACTATAAACTTCAGTTTACTCTCTTGGAGCACTTCAGTTCGAGCCTTGGAAGTGGCTCATGCATCTGACAGAGGAATTACGCTATTCCCAAGGGTTTGGTGAGCACATGCATGGTTGACTTCAGTGAGAACTTCAGTGGCAGAAGTTTGGTGGAGTTAATGAGACAGCTAGTGGAGTTGTGTTCGGTTTAATTTAGTTGAACTGGTTGAGATTAGTTTAACTAGCTAATCAACTAGTTATGAGTGGAGTGAATTAAATATTATTTAATTCATTAATTATTAACTCATTATTCAACTCAAGAACACATCAGTTCACTACAGTGCATGATCAGTTCAGTGAAGACCAGTGAAAGAGGTAGATGAAAGGGTGGAGTTAGCTATCAATGGCGACATCAGTTGTGCATGAGATTTGCACCACACTTGGAGGAATTGCCCATGATGATTGCGCTGTCAAGCCAAGGAGATTCGAACCTTGGATCTCTATATAGACAGGCCTGGATTGCGCAATAGAGGCAAGGCAATTAGTGGTGAGTTTTGAACCAGTAACCTGTTCAAAACTGAGCTAGTTTGTGAGTAACTTCATGAGAAAGTACTGAGTACTTGTGAGGAGTATTGTACTGAGTTTGTTACTTGATTTCTCCATTATAATATACACAACAGCTACGGGGTTTTCAGCTATAAGCTTTCCCCATACATACTGTGTTAATGTGTATGATGATTTGATGTGTTATCGCTTGATTTTATTTCCGCATGTGTGATGATCTGAGTTGATCTGAGTGGAAGAGATTATGTGTTGCATATAAATTCGAATTGTATGTGATCAGGATAGTCTCGGTGGATAATTAATCATTATTCAGCAAATTTATACATGGTATCGAAGCTATTGAAGTTCAGATTGATCATCACAGTGATTACAAACTTATTTCGGTAGACAGAGTCTGCATGCAGGCCAGGTAGCCTCCGGATTCATCTTTCTTCGGAAAGTGAAAGGTCTGGTAAATGCCCCTTGTAGTCAATCTCTGTGCTAGAAATAATTTGTTCTCACAGATCTAGAGCGGCTGAGCTTTGAGGTGGAATTCAAAATTTTGCAGTAGTTTTGTTTTCTTGGTGCCAGTGTTGAAAATGTCTTTCAACGGTTTGCGACTCGAATATGCTCTTGAAGGCAGTTCGAATTATGTTGCATGGAAGGATCGCATGGAGGCATTATTAGAAGATAATGGTCTGAAGGAGTTCGTAGATACGGATGTCCAAAAGCCCACTGATCCTGCTGAAGTCGAAGCATGGCAAAAGAAGATGGCGAAATGTCGAAGGATCCCGTTGGAGGGCGTCAAGGATCATATTGTATCCAGCCTGCATGGAAAGGCTACTCCATATTTAATGTGGAAAGCTTTGACGGATCTATTCCAGAGTAAGAGTAACCAAAGGAAGCTGGCGCTCAAAGACAAGCTCAGGAACATCAAGATGGAGAAGGGCGACAGTATCGCTAAATACCTCACGAAGTTCACTCAATGCAGAGATGAACTGGGAAGTGTGGGAGTTACTGTCGATGAAGAGGATATGGTCGACCTGGCTCTCCTTGGTCTTTCGAAGGCTTGGCACTCATATCAAGATAGTGTTAATGGTCGGGAGAAGCTGCCGGGATGGGAGCGCCTTTGGGCGGATCTCATGCAGGAGGAGATAAGGAGGACTACTCGGGATGGATCTTCATCAAAGGGAGCTGATGAAGAAAATTGCGCTTTGGTTGCCAAAGCAAAGAAGGGGAAGGGTAAGAAACCTTCTCATTCCGGTGCAAAGGGCAAGAAGCAGGATATGGCGAAAGTGAAGTGTTTTCACTGCCATGATCTTGGACATTATGCTACCAATTGTCCAAAGAAGAAGAAGAACAAGCAAGCGGGAAGATCTGCAGATGGAGAAGCTTTGGCTTCACAGTTCGAGCTTGAATTTTCACTGATCGCATGCTTGGTTTCAAGTGTGATGGGATCGGTATGGTTCTTGGACAGCGGTGCGCCATTTCATATGACGGGAGATCGGGATTTGTTCTCAGATCTGGAGGACAAAGATTTGGGTGTGCACATCGAGATGGGCGATGATGGTAGATACAGTGCGACTGGTATCGGTACCATATCCTTTCAGAGGGAGTCTGGTAAACCCTTTGACTTGAAGGATGTCATGCATGTACCTGGATTGAAGAAGAACCTGATTTCAGTAGCGATGTTGGAAGATAAGGGGTATGATGTGGTCTTCAGCGAAGGAAAAGCCTTCCTGCGCAGTAAGACTACTGGAGAGACCCGGAAGATAGGGGTTCAAACCAAGAACCTTTATCAGTTGCAGGTAGATGGCTGCGCAGCTATGGCATGCAAGGCGGGAGAAGTGGTGAGCCGGGATGATGAGGGCGAACTGTGGCACAGGAGATTGGGCTACCTTCACCATGGAGCTTTGAAGATTCTGCAGCAGATTTCTACTGGACTTCCTAAGGGCACCCTTGCGCAGTCAGATCAGTGCAAGGGGTGTACTTTAGGGAAGTATGTGAAAGCCACCTTTCACGAGAAGGATAGTCGCGCCACGACGATCATTGAGAGAGTTCACACAGACGTGTGTGGTCCTTTCTCAGTTGCTTCGATAGCAAAGCACAAGTATTATGTGATCTTTGTTGATGATTTCTCTCGAAAGTGTTGGATCTTCTTCATGCAGAAGAAGAGCGATACATTCGCGAAGTTCTGTGAGTTTAAAGCATTGGTCGAGAAGGAGTTGGGGAAGAAGGTGATTGCTCTAAGGAGTGATAACGGTGGTGAATTCATCTCGGCTGAATTCAAGGAGTTCTGCAGCGCAGAAGGGATTCGGAGAGAGCTCATCGCACCCCATAACCCACGCAGAACGGGGTGGCTGAGCGGAAGAACAGAACGATCGTGGGTGCTGCACGGGCGATGTTGCATGATCAGGGCCTACCCCTACACTTGTGGGCTGAGGCATGCAATACAGCAGTATATGTGCAGAACCGTTGTCCTCACAAGGTTCTTGGCATGAGTACACCAGAGGAGGCTTATTCTGGCAAGAGGCCTGATATTTCCCATTTGAGGATTTTTGGTTCTCCTGTCTACATGCATGTGACGAAGGATGCGAGAAGGAAGCTGGATCCAACTGCTGAGGTTGGAATATTTGTGGGGTACACTGATACACCTCACAACTATCGGGTGTATTTTTCAGACAGTCGCAAGACTGTTGTGCGACGAAATATAAAATTTGAGGAGGAGAAAGCCATGCAGTGTTCGCTTGAGAGGGAGCTACACTTGCATGTAGATGAGGAGCTGTTAGTTCCTAAGGAGGAGCTTCCGGATGTGGATCAGCCACAAGAGGAAGTTCAGGAGGTGGAAGAAACCACCCATGCAACGCCAACCATCAGAGGGCGCATGCGCACTACAGAAGCTGAGCGACTGGCTCGAGATGCAGAGAAGGTTGTAGGACCACCTACAGCACAGCGCAGACAGAGGAAGTCACTGGATCGGTACACTGGATACATGGCTCTTGTGAGTCAATGTGTTGTGACGGAGCCATCCTCTTTTGAGGAAGCTGTGGAGGAACCCGCATGGTTGATGCCATGATCGAAGAATATGATTCGATCGTCAGGAACAGTGCATGGGAGATTGTCCCAAGACCGGTGGGGAAATCAGTGGTGGGTTCGCGATGGATCTACAAAGTGAAGCAGGCAGCTGACGGGAGTGTGGAGAAGTACAAGGCGAGATTTGTCGCCCGTGGCTTTTCACAGATCGAGGGGATCGACTATGAGGAGACCTTTGCACCTGTCGCAAGGTACTCTTCCATACGGACGATCCTTGCTCTCTCAGCGCAGATGGGGTGGCACATTCATCAGATGGATGTGAAGACTGCGTTCCTCAATGGAGTTATTGAGGGGGAGGTGTACATAGAGCAGCCTGAAGGTTTTGAGATCTTCAGCAGTGAGTCGCATGTGGGCCGACTCAAGAGAGCACTGTACGGGCTGAAGCAAGCACCTCGTGCTTGGTACACTCGGATAGACAGCTACTTCACCGGGCTTGGATTCTCCAAGAGTGAGGTGGATCCAAACCTGTACCAGATTGTGGTGGAGGGGAAGCTGTTGATCATCGTATTGTATGTAGATGATCTGATTTTGACTGGCGATGAGAAGTTGATACTTTCATGCAAGGAGGATCTTGCACGAGAGTTTGAGATGAAGGACTTGGGCATCCTTCATTATTTCCCGGGATTGGAGATTTGGCAGCGCAGCGGAGGACTGTTTGTTTCTCAGGGCAAGTATGCTCGGGAGATTCTGGAGAGGTTCAACATGCAAGGCTGCAAGCCTGTTGACACTCCTCTTCCTGGTGGTTGGAGGAAGGAGGATGCTACTTCAGCGGAGGTAGTGGATGCCACTGCCTATCGACAGTTGGGTGAAATCCCATTCTTACTTTTTTGTCGTTTTTGGATTTTTGTGAAATTCTAAAAGACAAGTATGGAGACAA
>JAXQQM020059288.1:0-41900 GCA_034641835.2 Pinus albicaulis | reverse complement strand
TGAAGCCTTGTCGAAGTTATTCACTATTATAGAGCGTGTGGCTGTTAACCACAAGGTCGGAGGTTCAAACCCTCCTTCTAGCATTTAATTCGCTTTGAATACTCTATTTACATAGAATTTATGAGTCTCTTCTATATTGATTTTTCACTTATGCTTCGAATACTCCATTTCACTTGTGTGACACATAATTTGAGTCTCTTCTGTATTGATTTTTCACTTATGCGTCTATTCTATATTGATTATTTATAATGGAATGTTATTTCAAAGTGACACAGATAAGCGTCTTTTCTGTATTCAGCGACATTAGTCAAGTAGCAACTTTGAAAAATGAGCCAAGGACTACAAATATGACTAAATAAGACATAGTGGCCTCCTTCTTTGTGAAGATAGCTAGAATCAGGGATGGGCTTTGGTCATTGATGAAATTGTTCGACAAAGAACTCGTGATCACTGCGCTATTAGGATTGCCACCTACTTGGGGTGCATTTTCTACCGGACTTAACAGTTGGAAGGAAGCTCCCACCCTTGAAGAACTATGAACTGCCTGCAGTCGGGAAGAATTAAGGATCTCATTAGCTGCCAATTTTGAAGGAGTATCAAATGCCTACATTGCTTAATATAAAGGAAAGAAATCGAAAGGACAAAGGAAGAAAGTTGACATGTCTAAGGTAGAATATTATCAATTCCATAAAAAGGGTCACTATAGGAGTGACTATCTAGACATTCCGAGATACAAGAAGAGAGAAAGAAATCAAGCCAACATTGCTGAAGAAGGAGACCCAAAGAAAGTCAAGTCTGAAGAATTTGACATTAGTGACTTACACTACTAAGTCCATTGCTTGTAGCCTTAAATATCATACTTTTATATTTTTGATATTTTAGAATTTATAGGTCTTTAACATATTTTTGGAAAAGACATTTTCTTGTTTTATAAGTTTTAGGTATCCCTCAAAAGCTTTTGAGGGAGCCTTCAACAACTCCTCAAGATAAGTATCTCATTCCCTCTCAATCTTGTTCTTATTTAAATTATGATTATATTAATACTAATCACCTTTCTCCCTCTATCGTCTTGATTAGGAAAACATCTACTATATTCTCAAGAAGTATGAAGGAGGACCTCTCAAGACAAGGTTTGTCAAGAAACAAAGGTATGCTTTAAAACATTGTTTTATCTATATTAAAATCTTTATTCATTTGACAGTCTATTACTAACATTGTTATGTCTAGCTATATTGAATCATAATGATTCTTGTTTTGGGTGATTCATCACTTGATAAATCTACCCACACCATGCTCATTTCTGGTAGCATCGGATGTGCTCTAAGTCTTAATTTTTGCAGGCAGGCTTAGACACATGGATTCCAAAATACCCAGAAAGCATTTTGGTAAATTCCACCCGGATGAGGTTTTATTAAAATAATTAATTATTTTTAATGGCAGCCTAAGTCTAAACTTAGGGAATTAAAATAATTAAAGTGTATTAATAGAACTGGGTGTGAATCTTCTAGAAAAAGACGAAGATCAAGTCAAGTTAATCTTAGCCCTTGATTATTTTTTAATCCGGGCCGTTGATTTCTCAATGAGAAGATTATAAGAATAACTTCGATGGGAATTTGGAAACACACCTCACAAATACTCAGTTGCCCAAGAGGATCGATTTTCTCACTGGCTGAAGTATGGAAAGAGAAAATCGAATCAGAGGGAGAGTTGTAGGTTGGAGGGAGAGGGATCAACAAGAGTTGAGAGTGTAGGATCAGGCTGGAGGAAGCAGCGCAGAGGAGGGATAGTGCAGAGGTTGTGATGTAGTGACAGGGACAGCATAGAGGCTGTGATGCTGGGACTGCACAGAGGCTGATGCAGTGAGGCTATATGGCCTCTCCAGGGTCAGAATTTCAGTGTGAGAAAAATTGTTTGTAAATTTCTCACAGATATTCCTCTTCTATCCTGCTGGTTGTATTTTGTACAAGATATTTTGCTGAAGAATAATAAAGAAACCCTCATCTGCTGCACCGGTTTTCCCACATTGTGTTTTTTCGGTGACGATTGTCCAAAAATAATTGTCATTGTGATTGTACTTGTACTAGCCTTTTTCCTTGCATTTTCTTTCTGCAGAATTTTTAATTGTGAAGACTGCAATGTATTTTATTTCGATATTTACCGTAGTACACGATAAATAATTTTTTCAGTTAAATAACAAATAGAAGAAATCTAATCAGTTGTTGCAGTAGGATTTCAGGTAGTAGAATTTTCACATGGTATCAGCGGGAAGAACACAGATCCAGAAGATCCAGTGCTGAACAGAAGAGGGAGATCAGGAGACTGCTTAGGTAGTAGATCGAATCCCCTAAGGGATTGCGTAGTCTAGTCCAGGAGGGAAAAATTTTTGTGGGAAAATTTCTCTGAGTGAGTCGATAGAGAGAAAGATTTGTAGATCGAAAATTTTCTAGTGACAGAGGAAGCAGCACAACAGCTTCAATGCAGTGTAGTCTTCAGGTGGGACGTAGTTTTTTGCTTGGTAGAAAAAGCGTCCGAAATCGAAGGAAAAATAACACAGATAAGTATGGAAAATCAAGATGTCTCTGAATTATATTCCAGGTTGGAAGAATACTTCACATACTTGTCAAGTTCAACATATGCAGGTGTTTGGTACATTGATAGCAGGGCTTAAGCTCACACGACTCGAGTATGAGAACATTTCTTGAGCTATCAGGAAGAGCAGATGGACTTCCAGATCACTATGGGAAACAAAATGAAATGCACTCCAGCAGGGAGAGGCACCATAACGTTTTAGACAGAAGTTGGAGCCAGCATCATAGCCACTAATGTGCTGCATGTGCTCGGGCTAGGAATGAATCTGATTTCAGTGTCCCAGTTATCGAACAAGGGATACGATGTATACTTCATTGGAAAGAAAGTATATGTCAAACATCCAAGTTAGAAGAAGATGGGACAAATTGGAGCTCGAAGCAACAAACTATATAGATTTCAGCTTGAATCTCCAATGGCACCGATAGGTAACAACCTTGATGGTGAAAAAGATCTGAATGAACTATGGCACAAGCGAATGGGACACTTACACCACGAGGCACTAAGGATGCTCAGAGGGACTGTCACAGGAGTTTCAGTCCTCAGTAGTGAGCATGATGACATATGCAGAGGATGCATACTAGGAGTACGCTAAGGCAAATTTTCCCAAAAGTGACAACAAAGCAAAAGGCGTATTAGGATTGATACACAGATATTTGTGGCCCAATGTCCACAAGATCTCTTATCGGTGGCGAATACTGTTGATTTATGATAGCATCGGATGTGATCTAGCCTTGTAACTTTGTATATAGGCTAAGACACATGTATTCCATAAAACCCAGAAATGGTTTTGGAAAATTCCACTTAGAGATGGTTTAATTAAATTAATTAATCGTTTTTTAATGTTTTCCTAAGTCTAAACTTAGGGAAATTGATTAATTAAAGGGTATTAATTAAACTGTGTGAATCTTCTAGATAAAGTCATGGATCACCTCTAAGTTAATATTAGCCCTTGATTATGTTTTAATCTTGGCCATTGAAGGGTCAATGGAAGAATATAAGGAGGGTGAGGGGCCTATGGAAAACACATTGAGACACTTGAGCATTTTCGAGTTTGTGTGAGGAGATGCAGCTTTTGATCAAGGATCAAATCACTAGGGCAGGGTTTGCTAAGTGATGTTGATTCAGTGATCAGTTTCAGAGAGGGGTAGAAGCAGTAACTGGTCAGGAGGACCAGTAGTGCATTTCATAGAAAGATACCAGAGACGCAGATAGAGACAGCGCAGTCACCCGGAGAGGTAATGCAGTTCCTGAAGGAACACATGCACAAGTGACGCAATGTTTCTTTGATTCAGTTCGGAGATAGCTAGGGGCTGGGGTTTCTGAGCTAGGAGGGCCAAAATCCAGTTTCGGATCAGTTATTGAGCAGGGGTGACGCAATTGCAGAGCTTGCCCATGCAGGCTTACGCAGTTCCAGTGTAGGCATCACGCAGAGGCAGAGAGAGGCTTCACCAGCGCTGTTCAGATCAACTAGGGATTTGCAGAGTGAGGTATACCTCATATTTTCATCTGTTGTCTAGAATTCTCTGAAGGGTTTTCCGGATATTGGCACCCTAGTTGTACTCAAAATACTGCTGCTTAATAATATAAAACCCTCAGATCTGCTGCACCAGTTTCTCGAGTTGGGTTTTTCCAAGAACTTAGTCCAAAAATAACTGTGTCAAATGTGGTTGTTTTTCATGGCATTTTGTTCAGTTTGTTTGAGCAGTTAGATGTATTCTGCAACATTATTTGTGTAGACTGCTTCAGTAATTACTTCGGTATTTCAGTGTAATGAAATAACTATCAAAATAATATTAGTAATTCAGATTTTTTGCAGTAGGAATCCAGATTTAGGATTTTTCACATGGTATCAGAGCTTATTCAAGCTAAAGTGCAGGAGAAACAAGAGTGAACCAGCAGATCAGTGCAGGAGAGACTGGGATCTGCGTAATCAGCAGCAGACCCTCCCAGAGATTATGTTGTCCAAGCCAAGAGGGCAATCTAGTGCAGAAAAAGGCTCCCTCTGAGAGAGTTGACAGAGGGGTAAGAATTTTTCAGTTGCAGAAGAGGCAGCGTAGCTGAAGGACACAGTTACTGCAAAGCAATAAGAGTTGGTGCATAAAGCGTCAGAAAATTTCTGAAAAACACAGATTGGGGATTCTTGACCTCAAAGAGTTTCTTACTCAGAAGCTCAGTTTTTCCCGTGCAACGGCAGAAGCAGTGACTTACTCCACAAGGAGTGCGTAAGTTTAGCTGAGCAGAGGGTTAGAGCAATATATCGACAGTTGAGGAGATGGACAACAACGGACTGCGTGACCAAGATAGATTGGAGGGTGCCCCCAACTATGTTATTTGGAAATCAAGGATTGAGTTTCTCCTTGATGAGCATGATCTAAAGGCCCTCATTGAAAGTGCAGTTGTAGAACCCTTGGATGCAACACATCTGAGACAATTCAAGAAGAATATGGCAAGCGCCAAGCGATTGATCCTAGATGGTGTGAAGGATCACACATACCTCACATAGCAGCAAAGGGTACTGCTAGAGAAATGTGGGTAGGGCTGGAAAAGCTATACCAAGGATCTTCCGAGCAGCGGAAGATGTATCTTGAAGAGAAGATGCCTAATACCAGTATGAAGAAGGGAGAGCGTTTTGACTCCTTCTTGTCCCGTATTCAGGATACTCGTGATCAACTGTCAGCAGTAGGAGCCGCTCCTAGAGACTCAGAGCTGTTAATGCTCACTCTGAACTCGGTTTCAGAAGATTATTAGGTCTTTGTCCAAAGCATTTTGGGCAAAGAAAGGCTTCTAGGATGGGAAGCAATGTGGGCAGCCTTACAGCAAGAAGAGTTGAGGAGAGACCTCCTCAAAATCCATTTGGAGGATGGCAGCAGTGGGTCGAAGGTCAAGAAGGAGGTAGAAGATAACATTGCCCTTGCATCAAAAGGGTAACAAAAGCAGAAAAAGAAAGATCTGTCTAAGATCAAATGCTTCCGGTGTGGGGAAATGGGACATTATGCCACACAATGTCCTCTTAAGAAAAAAGATAAAGAGGAGAAGGAAGGTCCGCAAGCAGGAGCTGCCAAGATTGAGGCAGAAAGAGATTGTGCTATGTTAGCTCATATTCTAAAAGGAGAAAAGTGGGCTGACTTGGAGTTGTAGATCCAGAATCTACAAGGAGGCGGGATCCTTGAGTATTTCCAGACTCTTGGATCACATGTGAGCTACGACAACCTAAAGATAATAGCAAGATGGACAGTTATAGTGGAAGATGAGAAGATAGTGCAGTGTCTAGCAGTACTAGAGCCTGATCAGTGCAGAGAGGGAGAGCAGCAGCAGTGCAGTGCTCACGCAGTGCAGAGCAGCAACAACACAATATTTTCAGTGAGCTAGTGCAGAAACTAGCAATAGTTAGTCTTATTTTCTAGTTGCAAATTTTCCTGTCCAATTTCACATATTTTTATGTTGCAATTAGCAGCAGTGCAGTAGCAACAGTAGTTGAGCAGCAGCAGCAGCAGAGGAGCAGCAACAACACAGTGCACAGGTGGTGCAACTCAGTGCAGAGTAGTGCTTACGTAGTGCAAAGCACTGCTCACGCAGTGCAGCAGCATGGTTGCAGAATTCAGAGGGAGTTGCAGTATAGTGGCAATTGGCAGCAACATGCAGAGTCAGCAGCAGTACATATGCAACATTTTCTTGTGCAGTGTTGGTGAGCAGCATGAACAACATAGCAGCAGATGTTCCCGAAGTCAGAGCAGCACATTGAGTTTTTTTGCCAGAGCACTCTCCTTGCTAAGAGGGAGTGTTTATTTATGGTAACATCGGATGTGCTCTAGCCTTGTAACTTTGTATATAGGCTAAGACACATGTATTCCATAAAACTCAGAAATGGTTTTGGAAAATTCCACTTAGAGATGGTTTAATTCAATTAATTAATAGTTTCTTAATGTTTTCCTAAGTCTAAACTTAGGGACACTGATTAATTAAAGGGTATTAATTAAACTAAGTGTGAATCTTCTAGATAAAGTCATGGATCACCTCCAAGTTAATCTTAGCCCTTGATTATGTTTTAATCTTGGTCGTTGAAGGGTCACCGGAAGAATATAAGGAGGAGGGTGAGGGGCCTATGGAAAACACATTAAGACACTTGAGCATTTCGAGTTTGTGTGAGGAGACACAACTTTTTATCAAGGATCAAATCACTAGGGCAGGGTTTTCTAAGTGATGTTGATTCAGTGATTTGTTTCAGAGAGGGGCAGAAGCAATAACTGGTCAGGAGGACCAGGAATGCATTTCAGAGAAAGATAGTAGAGACACAGAGAGAGACAACGCAATCACTTGGAGAGGTGACGTAGTTCTTGAAGGAACTCACGCAGAAGTGACGCGGTGTTTCTTTGATTCTGTCCAGAGATAGTTGGGAGCTGGGGTTTCTGAGCCAAGAGGGCCAAAATCCAGTTTCTGATCAGTCTAGATTAGTTATTGAGTGGGGGTTACGCAGTTCCAGAGCTTGTCCATGCAGTGTTACGCAGTTCCAGCGTAGGCATCACACAGAGGCAGCGAGGGGCTTCACCAGCCTTGTTCAGATCAGCTAGGGATTTGCAGAGTGAGGTATACCTCATATTTTCATCTGTTGTCTAGAATTCTCTGAAGGGTTTGCCGGATATTGGCACCCTAGTTGTACTCAAGATACTGCAGCTTAATAATATAAAACCCTCAGATCTGCTGCACTGGTTTTTCCGGGGACTTAGTCCAAAAATAATTGTGTCAAATGTGGTTGTTTTTCATGGCATTTTGTTCAGTTTGTTTCAGCACTTAGATTTATTCCGCAACATTATTTGTGTAGACTGCTTCAGTAATTACTTCGATATTTCAATGTAATAAAATAATTATCAAAATAATAGAAGTAATTCAGATTTGTTGCAGTAGGAATCTAGATTTAAGATTTTTCACAAATGCTTTGTCACCTTTATTGATGATCACTCTAGAAAAACCTTGATCTACTTCCTAAAGACCAAGGATGAGGTCTTTGATTAGTTCAGAGAGTTTAAGGTTCTCGTGGAGAACATGACAAGGAAAAAGATAAAGGTATTGCGCTCAGATAACGGTGGAGAATATACTGACAGAGACTTCATAGTTTTTTGTGCAAAGGAGGGCGTCAAAAGAGAATGGACAACTTCATATATTCCACAACAAAATGGAGTAGCGGATTGGAAAAATAGAACTATTGTTGGGGAAGCAAAGACCATGTTATATGACCAGGACTTGCCTAGATTCTTATGGGTAGAGGCATGTAACACAACGATGTATATTCAGAATAGAACCCCTCATAGAGCGTTGGGGAAGAAAATGCCTAAAAGAGTCTTCACAGGGAGAAAGTCGGAAGTGAGTCACCTCAGGATATTTGCAAGTCTGGCATATTGTCACATTCCAGATGAGAAGCATAGTAAACTGGATCAGACTGCAGAAAAGGGGTATCTCGTAGGATATAGCGAGATATCAAAAGCATACAAAATCTACATTCCTAGTAGCATGAAAATTGTAGTGAGACGAGATGCAAAATTCATGGAAAATAGAGCTTTCAGGAAATCTCATGAGATGTCAACAGAAGATCAGTCAACAAATGTTCCTTTAGTCCAACAACAGAGGAGGTCAAACACCAGGATCGAGTACAATGACCAGTACCAGCATTTCCTTAGGGGGAGAAGATTTTGGCAGTTCTCAGCAGTTGGAACAGCAGGAACTAGAGGAGGATTTGAGGGAGCCTCCTACCACTAGTGGTAGAACCAGTAGGGAAGTATGGCAGACTTTGAGGGATGCAGAGGAGTTCGTTGGAGCTCCCAAAACTGACAAAAGGTAGCATAGGAAAGCTGACAGATACCAAGCCTTGGTAGCCTTGGTTGAAGAACCTTCTAGTTTTTAGGAAGTCGTACAACACCAAGTATGGGTGGACACCATGGTAGAAGAGTACAGCTCTAACATGAGGAATGATGTCTGGGAAGTGGTACCTAGCCCTGAGGATAGATCAGTTGTAGGATCAAGATGGATCTACAAGATCAAGTACGCTGCAGATGGCAGTGTGGATAAGTACAAGGCCAGGTTTGTTGCAAAGGGGTACGCACAGAAGGAAGGAATAGATTATGAGGAGACCTTTGCTCCTGTAGCCAGATATACCTCCATCAGATCTGTTATATCCCTAATAGCTCAAATGGGATGGGAGATTCACCAGATGGATGTCAAGGCAACATTCTTGAACGAGGTGATAGAAGAGGAGGTGTACATAGAACAACTTGAATGCTTCAAGACCCATGAGAAGAGAATTCATGTATGCAGATTGAAGAAAGCTTTGTATGGGCTCAAGCAGGCACCCAGAGGATTCGTCAAGGGTGATGCAGATCCCAATCTCTACTATTTGATGGTGGAGAATGAGCCACTCATTCTAGTATTATATGTATATGATTTGTTTCTTACAGGATCATCTAGGCTTATAAAGGACTGCAAGAAGAATCTTGAAGCAGAATTTGACATGAAGGATATGGGGTTGATGCATTATTTTCTAGGGTTGGAAGTTTGGCAGAAAAATGCAGAGATATTCCTTGGGCAAGGAAGATATGCTACAGAGATTCTGAAGAGATTCAAAATGCAGGATTGCCGACCCATGGCGACGCCTATGATCACCAACTGGAAGAAAATAGATGCATCAGGAGACAGGGAAGTAGACCCCACCTTGTACAGACAGTTGATTGGGTCACTCATGTATCTGATCTACTCTAGGACAGACATTTGTTTCGCTGTCAACACCCTTAGTCAGTTCATGGTGGAACTGAAAAGGATACATTGGGAAACAACTAGGCACATTCTTAGATATGTGCGTGGAACATTCGGATATGGTTTGAAATACACCTGAGGAGATGATGCCAGATTAAGCGTGTTCACAGATGCAGATTGGGCAGGGAGTTCAACACACCAAAAAAGCACCTCCAGGTATTTTTCAGTGTTGGATTAGGAATGATTTCTTGGTGCAGCAGGAAGCATAAATCGGTAGCTCTGAGCTCAATGGAAGAAGAATATATATGGCTGGCAGCACAACAACGTGTGAAGCTATATGGCTTAGGAAGCTACTTGTGAGCTTGTTCAGGAAGAGGATGGAAGCAGCTAGTGTTTACTGTGATAATTAGAGTTGTATCAAGCTCTTTGAGAATCCAGTGTTTCATGATCGGTCGAAACACAGAGATATTATGTCACTTTATCAAAGATTGTGTTCAGCGTGGGGCAGTACAACTACAGTATGTCCCCACGGTGGATCGGGTACTAGACGTACTCACAAAGTCTCTAGGAAGAACTAAGTTCATCCAGTTCAAGGAGGAAATGGGTAAGGTAGAGAACCCGTTTTAGTAGCAGAAACAAATGGGTCCTCAGTTGTTGTAGTAGTAGATGAGAGGGAGTTGCAGTGCAGATGCAGTAGTTAGCAGCAGTATGCAGGGTCAGCAGCAACAAAGACGCAGCAGTACAGTAGTTGGTGGACAACAGTGTCAGACATCAACAATGCAGAGGGAGATGTTACAGAGTCAGGGTGATGCTTCAACAAGTTGCATTACTAGAGCACATTCCTTGCTAAGAGGGAGTGTTGATTTCTGGTAGCATCAGATGTGCTCTAAGTCTCAAATTTTGCAGGGAGGCTTAGACACATGGATTCCAATATACCCAGAAAGCATTTTGGGAAATTCCTGTAATATCCCAAAAATGGATTCTTCAGCAGATCGTGCCTGAAAAACGCATTCTTCAGTTATGATGGCTTCAGCTATCATATAATGTGTCTGAAAATGCTCAGCAACCAAAAGAAATAACATCAACAACCTTTACTCAGCTTTTAAGGGCAAAAAGGCGGGGAAAAGTGATGATTTTGGCCCTAAAATGAGTGAATAAGGAAATCTGCGTAAAATGACGGGTCAAGGTTCTGGAATATGTTAGAATAGGTCAAGAGGGACTTCCATGTCGAATTTCAGCTCCAAAAAATGTGTTTTTCTATGTTAAACAATTCCTCCTTCCCGACTAGTCAAGAAAAACCCTGATTTCCCAAGACTTTGAGTATGCAGAAATTTGCTGAAGCAAGGGCAGCGTATTTTCTGAAGGAATATAATGTATAACACTATGAATAATCAGATAATGAGTTTGGGTACAAGGCATAGGCTTTCAGCAAGGTTAAACAACAATTTTATATAGAAAACCCCTCAAGATAGAGGTGCCGCAAGACAAGAAAATAATCCAGAAACCCTATAGCGTTTTCTGCAGTAGCTGTGAGACAGAAGATGCATATATAGCCAATAATAATGTATAGCAGCAGAAGAGAGTACAAATCTTGAGGAAACAACCTCTCAAGAGAAGAAATGCAAGCCTCCACAACACATGTACATAAACATGAAAAGTACTGCTATTTCTACATAAACCCGAGACTAAGAAAATGCTGTATATGATAGAATACTGCTGCAAACTGATGTCAACACATGGATATGACAATATATGGCTCAAATACAATAGGGGAGCAAGCTCTAACCCTTACAAGCAAAAATACCTCAATCCTCCAAGGGATTGGCTAAAACACACAAAATGGCAAAAATGCCGGAGTTGCTGGGCAGCAGCTGCAACTCAATCTGGAACACAATAGAGAAGGCTGAAGATGATGCACCAACTGAAGTAGACCTCCTCCAATGGATCTCCAAGTGGAAGGCTGATCCTTACACTTGAGATCTTCCCCACAAATCAACCCGCAAACCCTCCATGAAAATAATGCAGATACTGAAAGGGACTGCGCAGTAGTGGGATAAAACTCCTTGGCCAAGTGCCAAGATCTGAAAATCAGCTCCAAGTCCTCCAATCCGATCCTCCAAAGGAAAGAGAGGCTCTCCCTCTGAAAAACAAGAGAAGGAAGTGGTGTCGTGAAGTCACCACGGCAACACCCTACAACACAGTATTACGCTGCTGCAGCAATAACGCTGTCCTAGAGGATGATGCTAAGAAAATAACCTTGCCCGAGTAGGCACTCGAAGTCCCCTGGGGCTAAGGGTGAGATCTCCGCACGAAGACACTCGGTTGCACTAAACAGTGCAGCAGACGGGCTAAATAGCCAGTGTGCCAAAGAAAGACAAATGTCTCACTCAATAATCAATAATCCAAGAATCCAAGCATACCTCAAATGAGGAGGCTCCTCCATCTTTTATAGTGTTGGTTTCCCTCCAAAACCAAATGTAGCCTCTCTCTCTCCTCCACATCCTCATCCTTATCCACATTCTCATCCTTATCTACGCAGAAGCTTGGAGAAACTTCTAGAGTGTCCATAGTCCCCCTCCTCCACGTGGTGTTGGGTCCCCCCTTGACTCCCACTTAAGTCACAACGTTGTGCTACTAGGTGGATGTCTTATTTCATTTAAGTGAGTTTAGACCCTCTTTACTCACTTTTTATTTATTTACAAACTATGGGTGGAAAAATAAACAAAATAGAATATTCCAATTTGCTGTCGCAAATTAGGAATATTACAATCCCCCCCAGCAAAATGTTGCTTGCCCTCAAGCAACTGCCTGAACAAGTCTCCTCCTAGCGGATGCTCTCCACCGATACTGCAAAATATGCCTAGGTCCCAGATGCGCCACTGAATCTCCCCTGTACTCTGCATCACCCTGACATGTAGGGATCTCTCAATGCCAGGATCCCAAACTGATTTCTCATGATACCAGCCAACCAACAATCCGCCCGGATCCCATTGCCACCATGGCCAATAATAGCCCAAGTCCCATGGCTCGGACTGCTCACTGCCTCTGGCTATGACTGAAGACCATGACCGCTGCTGCTTTGCATCTATGACTGTGTAAGCTGGCCCATCAACTGTGAACCAACTCATCACCTCTCTCCAATCAACTGCAAGGGTAGAATTGAAGAATCTCCACTCGAGGCATGGAGTCTGGAATATAATGAGGAACATCTCCTCCATGTGGATCCTCCAAGAAATCATCCAAACAAAATGAGCCGCCTCCCAACAAGGCAACTCCTGAAAATCTCCTTCCACCTCAAGCTCCGAAAATAAAGGTGGGCTGAAAATCTGAACTTGGAAAGCATCATAGCTTACCCCATGCTGTCCTTCTCTCCACTCATGACAAGTGTAGAGTGTATGCTAATCCAGGGCTGCAAAATCATTGCCCTCCAGTGGCAAAGTGAAGAACAATCCTCCAAAGAAGGTTCCTCCCACAATGAAGAACAGGCTGGCCCAAAACAATTCATCCATGAAGAATAGGACATGTGCATCATGGATCATCCTAATGAAATGTTTGCTGAAGGTGTTACATGAGGATACATAATGCAAACAATCTCTCACAAGGATACAACGTAGTCTCATCCACTGCAACTTCAGAAAATTACATGGCAAGCAATGTACAAGATTCATCACACCTACTAATGGATAGTAAATGGCTGAATATGACAACAACATAAGACCAAACACTTGCCCATGGTTGTACAATGGATGAATATCAGTCTCATGGCCCACCTCAAAAGAGAACACATATGTAGTAGTGGTGGCCATGCCCCCTCCCATGCTCCCATTAGAACATGTAGTGCAGAGAATGTGAGAATTTTTCCCACTCAAAGACACATCCAACTCATCTGTCTCCCTCGTAATCAAGCCTCCCATACAAATGTGATCTATATCAACAAATGGAGACATGATCAGCAGAAAAATGAAGGAAACGCTGAAGGTTACATGTGATGAAAAGAGGTACCAACAGCTTCCCCAACAAGTACAACGCAGTTTTACAAGTTGCTGCTTGATAAGAGTACAAGGCAAAATGTTTATGTTAACCATGCATGTCTTCATATGATACATGATATAGTGCTACAAATGAACATACATGAGGTGATAAAACATTTTCCCAAAGCTACAAAAGGGATGGTTGCCTCCATCATGTAGATTGGCCCAATAAAACTCATGGAGCAATATGACAAGCTTGCCCCCTTGTGAAGCAATGCACTACATAGGAATGGCAAGAGTGTGCAAATCAATGAATGTATAAACAAATCCCTCACCATATGCTGGAAGTAAGATGGTACATGGATCCATGAATGAGTTCTGCGTAATGTGTTGGCATGCTATGAAGAAGACTGAACCATCTGCGGCAAGAAGATGCTTGGAACCCCAAGTCAAGAAAAACATGCCATAGATATCTCTATCATCATTACCTCCTCTTTGTTCATCAAGTGCAACAAATATGAAGTGATCCTGGGACCTATGGGTTATAGATCCACCATATCTCTGCTGGGCACACTTCATCCATAAACCTCTGCTCCAAGGTGACAATGCTGTGAGCTCATGCAAGTAAGTTCCTGTCAATACAAAGCTCTGTTCTTTGACATGCTCCTTGTCAAAGACTCCTCTAATAATGTTGCAGCAAATATGGAATACCTCCCAAGATGGAAGTGCTTCCCAATCATCATCAAAGATCAAGGAGATAGTGCCATCTCCTCCTCCTGCAACATCATGCAAAGTGTGAGAACAAATCTGCCCTTGCTCTCCCAAGCAAAGCAACAAGACATTTTGCTGCCTCCCCATACTTCCATCATACAACTCATATGATGAAGACATAATGAATGATATGAGTAACACATCAACACCATGCATCCATACTCTATGCTGCTCAATGATGCAAGTATCCATCCATCTTTTCCCCATCCTCCTACTCTTAGGAAGAGTGTTTGCCAAGTGATGGTCAAAATCTTTCAAGAGTAACCAGCGCAGCCAAGCCTCCTGCTGCCTGGTGTCATAGATCTGCAAGTAGCCTCCTAGCTCCTTGCTCATCAACCACATCCACTCAATCACTTGTGGATGCCTTCTTCTTCTCCTCATCTTGGTATTCCTCCCATGAGGGCTACCATCCTCCCAAATCAAGTTTCTGACTTTGCACTTCATGGGATCTTGAAATATAAACTTCTCAAGGATCAATGAGACCCTATCAAGAATCAAATAGGTGGTAGGCAAAAACCTCCCATCATGATGTGTATGGCTCAAGGGATGTCCAGCACAAGCATGAGAGATGTTATCCATCCTAAGATGCCCTCCATCTTCTATCCTCTCTTGTGAGAAGGGAATGAAAGCATTGCATTTCATGGTGTGAAGTGCATATCCAATGAGATCTCTCCTTGAGACCTCCCTCTCATCCATAGTCTTCCAAAACCAATGAGGTCTTGGATCTGAAAGTAGAAGTTTCTCTTTGAGCTGAGAGGAGCTCATTGAGAAAGTGTCATCTTGAAGGGAGAAAGGATTTCTTACTCCAAGATGTCTACCATCCATCTTCAAGGCTTCAAACCCCAACCTCCAATGTACTGTACAATCCAACAATGGCTCATGAGAATGATGGTTCGATTCCTCCTTGAGTGTTTCCATGTTGCACAACGCAGTGCAACCAGGCTGCTCTATAGTAGCAATGAGATTTGACCCTTGATCTACAAGAGTCCCATCCTCAAAAGTGTTGGCTGCCCCAACTGTCGATGCATGTGGCTGCTCCTCCACGTGTGACAGTGTTTCCACAAGCCTCCTCAAGAGGTGATGTGATCTCTTCTTCTCGATTAGAATTGGAAGCGCATGGTACTTCCTCTTCTTTTTCTTCATTCTTCTTGACCTCCTCAAAGGTGGATGTATCTTTTCTAGATCTGAAAAAGAAATAACTATCCTTTTTCACCGTTCCGGTCCTCTTGGGCTTAGACTCACAGGGACTAGTGGATCCCTCATGCATGGGAAGAGGTGATCTCCCAGTAGTAAACTTCAAATCTGAACTCTGTATGCTAGAAAATCCATCCTCTCTGAGCTGACAGTAATCTTTGAAGGGAAAAATTGCTTTTAAGTCTTCCCCCATGGACTTCCATTCTCTGAAATAATATTCAAGAGGTATATGACCATGTTGCCTCAATACTTCAGGTAAGAATGTAGGCATTGTGATCCTCATATTTTCCATAGATAGCCAGCTCCACAGGCTGAGCCAGAACTATGCTCTGATACCACTGTAATATCCCAGAAGGGAATTTTCAACAGATCATGCCAGAAAAACGCATTCTTCAGTTAATATGGCTTCAAATATCATATAATATGTCTGAAAATGTTCAGCAACCAAAATAAATAGCATCATCAACCTTTACTCAGCTTTTAAGGGCAAAAAGGTGGGGAAAAGTGAGGATTTTGGCCCTAAAATGAGTGAATAAGGAAATATGCGTAACATGAAGGGTAAAGGTTCTGGAATATGTTATAATAGGTCAATAGGGACTTCCATGTCAAATTTCAGCTCAAAAAAAGACGTTTTTCTATGTTAAACAGTTCCTCCTTCCCGACTAGTCAAGAAAAACCCTGATTTCCCAAGACTTTGAGTATGCAGAATTTTACTGAAGCAAGGGCAGCGTATTTTCTGAAGGAATATGATGTATAACACTATGAATAATCAGATAATGAGTTTTAGTACAAGGCATAGGCTTTCAGCAAGGTTAAACAACAATTTTCTATAGAAAACCCCTCAAGATAGAGGTGACGCAAGACAAGAAAATAATCCAGAAAACCTACAGCATTTTCTGCAGTAGCTATGAGCCAGAAGATGCATATATAGCCAATAATAATGTATAGCATCATAAGAGAGTACAAATATTGAGGAAACAACCTCACAAGAGAAGAAATGCAAGCCTCCACAACACATGTACACAAACATGAAAAGTACTGATATTTCTGCACAAACCCAGGCTATGAAAAACACATTCTATAATAAAGTAATGATCCAGAAAGATGTCAGCACATGGATATGGCAAGATATGGCCCAAATACAATAGGGGAGCAAAGCTCTAACCCTTACAAGCAAAAATACCTCAATCCTCCAAGGGATTGGCTGAAACACACAAAATGGCAAAAATGTCAGAGTTGCTGGGCAGCAACTGAAACTCGAACACAATAGAGAAGGCTGAAGATGATGCACAAACTGAAGTAGACCTCCTCCAATGGATCTCCAAGTGGAAGGCGGATCCTTACACTTGAGATCTTCCCCACAAATCAACCCGCAAACCCTCCATGAAAATAACGCAGATACTGAGAGGGACTGCGCAGTAGTGGGATAGAACTCTTTGGCCAAGTGCCAAGATCTGCAAATCAGCTCCAAGTCCTCCAATCCGATCCTCCAAAGGAAAGAGAGGCTCTCCCTCTGAAAAACAAGAGAAGGAAGTGGTGTCGTGAAGTCACCACGGCAACACCCTACAACACAATATTACGCTGCTGCAGCAATAACGCTGTCTTGGAGGATGATGCTAAGAAAATAACCCTGCCCGAGTAGGCACTCGAAGTCCCCCGGGGCTAAGGGTGAGATCTCCACACGGAGACACTCGGTTGCACTAAACAATGCAGCAGACGGGCTAAACAGCCAGTGTGCCAAAGAAAGACAAATGTCTCTCTCAATAATCAATAATCCAAGAATCCAAGCATGTCTCAAATGAGGAGGCTCCTCCATCTTTTATAGTGTTGGTTTCCCTCCAAAACCAAATGTAGCCTCTCTCTCTCCTCCACATCCTCATCCTTATCCACATTCTCATCCTTATCTGCGCAGAAGCTTGGAGAAACTTCTAGAGTGTACATAGGCCCCCTCCTCCACGTGGTGTTGGGTCCCCCCTTGACTCCCACTTAAGTCACAACGTTGTGCTACTAGGTGGATGTCTTATTTCATTTAAGTGAGTTTAGACCATCTTTACTCACTTTTTATTTACTTACAAACTATAGGTGGAAAAATAAACAAAATAGAATATTCCAATTTGCTGTCGCAAATTAGGAATATTACAATTCCACCTAGACGAGGTTTAATTAAAATACTTAATTATTTCTAATGGCAGCCTAAGTCTAAATTTAGGGAATTAAAATAATTAAAGTGTATTAATAGAACTGGGTGTGAATCTTCTAGAAAAAAATGAAGATAAAGTCAAGTTAATCTTAGCCCTTGATTATGTTTTAATCCGGGCCTTTGATTTCTCAATGAGAATATTATAAAAAAGACTTCGATGGGCATTTGGAAACACACGTGGCAGATACTCAGTTGCCCAAGAGGATCGATTTTATCACTGGCTTAAGTTTCGCAAGAGAAAATCGAATTAGAGGGAGAGTTGCAGGTTGGACAGAAAGGGATCAGCAAGAGTCGAGAGTGTAGGATTAGGCCAGAGGAAGTAGTGCAGAGGAGGGACAACGCAGAGGTTGTGACGTAGTGGTAGAGATAGCGCAGAGGCTGTGACGCTGGGACTGCGTAGTCACTGCGTAGACGCTGACATAGTGAGACACAGTAAGGCTATAGGTGTTGATTTGGGTAGCATCGGATGGGCTCTAAGTCTCAAATTTGGCAGGGAGACTTAGACACATGTATTCCAGAGAACCCATAAAACGTTTGTGAAAATTCCACTCAGAATGAGTTTTATTAAAATAATTAATTATTTTTAAAGGGACCCTAAGTCTAAACTTAAGAAAATAAAATAATTAAAGGGTATTAATAAAACAGAGTGTGAATATTCTAGAAAAAGCAGAGATCAAATCAAAAGTTAATCTTAGCCGTTGATTAGAGATTTCATCTCGGTCATTGAAGTTTCGATGAGAAGACTATAAGAAGGGCCTGGAGGGTCATTTGGAAAACTCAAGAAACACCCAAAGGATCAAGATATCGATTTCTTTAGTGAGCAGTGCTCAGGGAGAAACTTCGATCAAGAGATTCTTTGCAGAGAGGGGCATGGATAGTATTCGAAGAGAAATCTTTTTCGGCCGGAGAGTCATTAGTAGAGAAGGCGGGGAGAGATCCAGCAAAGCCAGAGAGGGTGACATAGAGCCACGCAGAGGCCAAGAGGGAATCCAGAAATTTGTTGAAGGAATCGATTACAGAAGCTGGAAGCCAGGGTGTGATACCGGGAGGCAGAAATCGAAGTTCCTGGGCAGCAAATCGATCCACAGAAGGGGTGATGTTGGGACTGCGCAGAGGCTATTAGGGGCAACTCATTCAGTGGTTGGATCAGGCGGGATTTCTAGTGATAGTGTGAGGTAACATCATTAATCTCTTCGTCAGTGATATTCTCTGTAATTGGATTGCCGGGAAATGCATCTAGTGATTGTATTCAGAAATTACTACTGCATAATATATAAACCCTCAGCTGATGCACCGATTTTCCCGCATTGGGTTTTTTCAGGGACATTAGTCCAAAAACAACTGTGTCAGATGTGCCTATGATTTGATTTTGTTCATTTTTTTTTCCGCACTTGTTTTTTTTCGCAGTTCATTTAGAGAAGGTTGCAATGTGTTTAATTCAATGTTGTCGTAGCAATAAACTGAATAATTAATTTATCAGTTAGAAGAATTAATACCAGTTGTTGCAATAGGATTCTAGATCTAGGAATTTTCACATGGTATTAGAGCTTGTAGAGTCGAGTGCAGGAGGAACAAAAGAACACATTCGTAGATACAACGTTGGTGAAGCCAAGACCAAAAAGCTGTGTAAGCAGCAGATCGATTTCCTAGCAGATTGCACAGTCCAAGCCAGGAGGGCCAAAACCAGCAAGGAAAATCTATTTATGAGTGAGTCGACAGAGAGGAAATATTTTTCAAATTGCGGTTTGGCAGAGGCAGAGGGAGCAGCGCAGAAGATCAACAACCAGAGAGACGCAATTTTTGCGCAACAGAGAGATCTAGAGATGAGATTTTGGGGTGTTGGGGTAGCATTAGATGTGATCTAGCTCCCAAACTTTGTGTTGGGACTAGAGTACATAAGATCTAAAGCGTTTTGGGAAATTCCGTCTTGTTTAGGAGATATTTAATTAATTAATCTTTTTAATTAAGGACCCTAAGTCTAACTTAGGAAAATTAAAAGATTAAAGGCAATTAAATTAAACATGTGATGAGAATGACTTAAGTGACGTGGATCAAGCATCTTCTAATCTTAGTCATCGATACAAGATTAGATCACGACCGTTGAAGTTCCAACGAGAAAAGTATAAGAAGGGGGCTTGGGGTCAGTTGGAGAACACACATAGTGGCAGAGCATTGAAACTAAGCTGGAATTCTAGGGTGTGGTTTGCTAAGAATTTTAGAAGTGTTTCAGTTGCAGCGAGGGGCAATATTAGCAAGGGGGATGGTGTAGTTCGAGGCCAAGAGTGCAACGAGGGCAAAGAAGCAGCGGACCAGAGTAGTGCAGTGGAAGCAGCAGCTACATAGAGCAACCATAGCCTAGCAGGGGCAGCACAGAGGTAGCAAGAGGCCAGGAGGCTAGGAGGGATGATGCAGTGCTAGGAGGGTTGACGCAGTCCCACGAGGATTGACGCATGCCAGCCAGGGCAGCGCAGGGGTAGCGCAACCTAGTCTGTGGTGACGCAGGCCCTTCTTAAGCAGTGCAGGGGATGATGCAGGCTTGCAGGGTTGACGCAGAGGGCTTCAGAGCAGCTCTGGGGTTTCTGAAGACCAGAAAAGGCTGAGTTCTGTAAATCACGTTTGAGAGTGTGAATCAGTCAGTTTTTTGTCTCTAGAACAAAGGTATAGCTGCAGTTTTTATTTCTCTATTTTGGTGCCTAGATCTGTTGCACTTAGATTCTACTTAATAATAAAAACCCTCCAGCAGCCAGAAGACCATTTTTCCTGCATTGGGTTTTTCTGGGGATAGTTGTCCAGAAAATCCTCGGGTGTCACTTTGTCATTGTGCATGTTATTCAGTTCAGGTCTGTATGCGTAGGCTGTTAATGTATTTACTTCGATGTTAATGCTGAAGATTTCAGATTAATAACTTGTGTAAGTAGGAGAAGTAAATCAATAATTTAACAGTAGGGTTTCTGTTTAAGCATAATCAGAAATTTTCACATGGTATCAGAGCGATTGCAGATGTAGCTGAATCTCCAGCAAGAAGGTTGAAGAATCTGTGTTGCAGAAAGTAGCAGAGAAAGCAGTAGATAATCCAGAGACGGCACCGCAGCAGTAGGACACAGATTCAGCTAGGGCCACGTAGGAGCTGATGCAGAAACAACGCAGAGCCTTCCAAAGGGACGCAGGAGCAGCCTGCGCTGCACAGTCGCTGCGTAGAGGCTGCACTGGTACAATTTGCTCATGTAGAGGCCAGCCAGGGTGACACAGTCCAAAATTTGGTTGTTGTGCAGAGTGTTGAGAACTAGAAGCTGAGTTGCAGACCTTCAACAATCGCTGGTGGGGTAAAGATTCTGCCAGTGCATAATTTAGCCTAATCTAAGTTGACAAAGAGGGGGAGGAGAACAACTTCTCATAAGATTTCCTGCCAAAGAGATGTGTATATATATCAGAGGATCGAAGAGAGTTGATTTGTTGTGATTGGTAGACTTCCAAGAGAGAGAGTCAGTTGTCAGAGGGAGCAGGGGTGCCTTTCTTGCCAAGGACCCTAGATCTGAGTCTCTAGCAAAGAGAGGAGGATCAGTTCTGACAAATTTCTAAGCAGATGGTTCCACATGGACTGCATGATCAGGATAGGTTAGACGGCCTGTCCAACTTTGTGATCTAGAAGGCCAGAATCCTTATAGTCCTTGAGGCCTACGGTATACGGAAGTATGCATAGAAAGTCTTGGCTACATCGACTGATGCGACTCTCCTGGAGAAGCACAATGAAGCAGTGGCACATGCCAATCGCTTCATTATGGACGGGGTCAAAGATCATGTGGTACCACACATAGCCGAGAAGGCAACAACTCATGAGATGTGGGTAGCCTTAACCGCATTGTATGAAGGAAGGTCCGTCCAGGGAAAGATGCTTTTGGAGAACCAACTGAGGTTTTTCATGATGGCCAAGGGAGAGGAGATCGACCCTTTTCTATCCAGACTATAGTCAATCCAGGATCATTTGGCTGGCATGGGGGTCAAGGTAGATGATGATGTCATGGTGAGGACTGCTCTCAATGTAGTCAATGAGGGAGCAGCGCAATGCATATACAATAGTAGCATAGGGTTCCCAGTGCAGTGGCTTCAGGAGGACAGAGCAGCGTAGAGGACAACAACGCAGAGGCGGCGCAGAGCAGGTCTGCTTACGCAGTGCAAAGCTTCAGCAACGCAGTAGCCTTCAGAGGACAGCGCAGCGCAACAACCAAGGGAACTTCAGTGATGAGGTGCAGCTTGACTGACTTGTCTATCAGTGATTGGGCAGGGGTCCTTCAATTGCTTACTCTCAACAACTGAGTTGCAGTGCAACAGTTAGCAGTGGCAATGCTATGAGAAGCACGATGCAACAATTTGAGAGGGAGCTGCAGTACAAATGTAGCAGTGGCGGTGGCAGCGTCATGCGCAACAATACAGAAGAGTAGCAACAACGCAGTGATGTAGGGCAGCAGGCTAAGCATCAGCGCAGAGGCCAACACCAGAGATCAGTGCAACCTTCGGTGTGAAGTGTTTTGCTAGAGCACATTCCTCGCTAAGAGGGAATGTTGAGATTTTGGGGTGTTGCGGTAGCATCGGATGTGCTCTAGCTCCCAAACTTTGTGGAGGGACTAGAGTACATAAGATCTTGAAGACCTAGAAAGAATTTTGGGAAATTCCATCCTGTTTAAGAGATATTTAATTAATTAATCTTTTTAAATAAGGACCCTATGTCTAACTTAGGAAAATTAAAAGATTAAAGGTAATTAAATTAAACATGTGATAAGAATGAATTAAGTGACGTGGATCAAGCATCTTCTAATCTTAGCCGTCGATACAAGATTAGATCACGGTTGTTGAAGTTTCAACGAGAAAAGTATAAGAAGAGGGCTTGAGGTCAGTTGGAGAACACACACAGTGGTAGAGCACTGAAACTAAGTTGGAATTCTAGGGTGTGGTTTTCTAAGAATTTTAGAAGTGTTTCAGCTGCAGCGAGGGGTAGTATTGGCAGGAGGGATGGTGTATTCCCAAGATAGGAGTGCAACGAGGGCAGAGAAGCAACAGACCAGAGAAGCACAGAGGAAGCAACAACTACCTAGAGCAGCCATAGCGCAACAGGGGCAACACAGAGGTAGCAGGAGGCCAGTGTTATGAAACTAGCTCCAAAAATAGAAGAAAAGAAAGATCAATGCCTTAGAAATCAGGCACTTCGAGGGGGAAACCTCCTTTACATTACATAAATGAACAATTCTTGGATGATATAAATGACAAATTCTCCTTTCTATATATAGGAGTCCAATGGGTCACAATATAATCCTAGCCGACATAACAATAACAATGTAAGGGTACAACAATAACAATAGTGGACTTCCATGGGGCACAATAATAACAATATGGGGACTACATGGGCAAAACAATAACAATAAGGGGGCTATACTAATGATAACAATAACGGGATATACTAGTATTATAGGGACCTAACATGCCCCTCTCTTTCAAACAAGTGTTGTCCTCAATGCTTGATTATTTTTTGATGCTTCTGTATAAAATTCTCATCCTCCCATGTGGAATCTTCAACGGGTGAGTTCTTCCACTTGCTAAGATACTCTGAAATTGATCAATTTCGTAGTTGTCGAGTTCTTGTTTCCGTGATTGCTTCAAAACTTTTTTTGTTGTGATGTTGATCTTCCTGTTGTTTCATTCGATTCTGCACCAAAGTTAGGTTATCCTTTAAGAGTTGGAGAATTTTTTGTTGATGCTCGATGTGATCTTCCACTACTTTATCATCCATATTAGCCTTCATTTGAGCCTTCAAACCATTCAACTTAGCTTCCATGTCTGCTTTTAAACCATCTATGTCATCTTTGGTTGCTCTTTGTGAGTTCGAAATTTGTTGCACTTGGTACCGTAATTTTGATATATCATACTACAATTCTTCCTCTTCGTGCGTCATAGTAGAGCTTTCTGAGGGCTTAAATGGTAGGGAATTATTTTTGGGAGACATTATATAACTCGATACTAATATATATGCTTCAATATGCCCTTGGAATCACTTCAAACTGATTTTTCAAATATGCAAACTTGTTTAAAAAATACACACCTTTTTCTTCGTTTTTAGGAGACCTATATTGAACCTAATTTATCTCTGTTATTTCGGATCTTCAAGATTTGAATTTCTATCTTGTATTAGCTCTCTAAGTCCTCTTTTGAATGCCACAGTTCAGACCTGATTTGGATTCTTCAAGACAAAGTTATGTCCAATCTCCCACAATGACCTAATTATGGGCTGGTTCAGTAGTGCAAACTTGTACGACGTTCCACGTGTCACTGTTTCTTCCTTCAGCTCTGAAATTGATATACCAGAACTACAGTCTGTGTAATTTTGACCACTTTTTACAAAATTCTAATCCGATGCTTAGAGAGAGAGTTATGATAAATTTCCCAAGGTCACCTCTTTGAGATGAAATTCGAGAGCCTACAAAAACCCTAACTTGCACAAATCATATCTCCAAAAATATTTTGAACCAAGATCTAAATTTTTTACACGAAGTTCATCTAGATTTCTTCGCAAATGGGTTTTTTTAGCTTCTAAAACTTCGTAGAAAAAAAGTTATAGAGAAAATGCCACGATGATCTGTTTGAAGCAGCGAAACCCTATAATCCAAAGCTTTGATACCAAATGTTATGAAACTAGCTCCAAAAATGGAAGAAAAGAGAGATAAATGCCTTAGAAATCAGCCACTTCGTGGGGGAAACCTCATTTACATTACATAAATGAAAAATTCTTGGATGATATAAATGACAAAACCTCCTTGCTATATATAGGAGTCCAATGGGTCACAATATAATCCTCGTTGACATAACAATAACAATGTAAGGGCACAACACTAAAAATAGTGGGCTTCTATGGGGCACAATAATAAGAATATGGGGACTACATGGGAAAAAAAATAACAATAAGGGGGCTACACTAACAATAACAATAAGGGGGATATACTAACAATAACAATAAGGGGATACACTAGTATTATAGGGACCTAATAGCCAGAAGGACTGATGCAATGCCAGGAGGGCTGACGCAATCCCAGGAGGATTGACGCAGGCCAGCTAGGGCAGCCCAAGGGCAGCATAACCCAGTTTGGGGTGATGCAGGCCCTTCTTGATCAGCGTAGGGGCTAATGCAGAGGGCTTTAGAGCAGCACTGGGGTTTCTGAAGACCGGAAAAGGTTGAGTTCTGTAAATCTCGTTTGAGGGTGTGAATCAGTTAGTTTTCTGTGTCTAGGACATAGGTATAGCTGCAATTTTTATTTCTCTATTGGGTTAACCAGTTTGGTGTCCAGATTTGTTGTACTTAGATTCTGCTTAATAATAAAAAATCTCCAGCAGCTAGAAGTCCAGTTTTCCCGATTGGGTTTTTTCTATCCAAAAAATCCTTGTGTGTCACTTTGTCATTGTGCATGTTATTCAGTTTAGATCTGTATGTGTAGGCTGTTAATGTATTTACTTCGATGTTAATCCTGAAGAATTCAGATTAATAACTTGTGTAAGTAGGAGAAGTAAATCAATAATTTAACAGTAAGGTTTCTGTTTAAGCATATTTAGAAATTTTCATCGGAGGCACTTTGAGGGAATTTTTTCCTCAGGGAATTCCTCGACGAGAATTCTATTTTTCGAGAGCTGAGCAGCAGTTTTGGGTGGAAGATCTATCATCTCTAGCAAGGAGTGTGTAAGCCAGTCCAACGCTGCGTAGAGAAGGAGAGGGAGCTAGATTCGACATTTTGAATCGGCAAAAATGGCAGAAAGCGGGTTGAGAGATCAAGATCGGTTGGAGGGAACCTCCAACTATGTGATTTGGCAGGCAAGGATCAAATGCGATGAGCATGATCTCAAGCTCTTCGTCGAAGGTGTGGTAGCTAGTCCAGTAGATGCAGATCCTTTGAATGAATACAAGAAAAATATGGCTAAGGAAAAGTCCCCGATCCTTGATGAATGGATCATGTCATGTGTCACATAGCTAGCAAAGCAACAACTAGAGAAATGTGGCAGACTTTGGAGAAGCTATATGAAGGATCTTTCGAGCAACGGGAGATGTATCTGGAAGAGAAGATACATACTACTAGGATGAAGACAGGTGAATGCATTGATTCTTTCCTGTTTAGACTTTAGGAGAACCGAGATCAGCTGTCAGTTGTGGGATCAACTCCTCAGGCCACTGAGATAGTCAGATTGGTCCTCAATTCAGTGTTTGAAGACTATCACGTCTTTGTCCAGAGCATCTTGGGCAGAGAGAATTTGTCGGGCTAGGAGTCAATGTGTGATTCTTTTTAGCAAGAAGAAATGAGGAGCTTACTCAAGTGTCAACTGAGGGCAGTAGCAGTAGTGGGAAGAAGCAGAAGGAGGAGGAGGATAATGTGGCCCTTGCATCAAAGGGACAACGGGAGCAACGCAGGAGGAATAAAGACCTTTCCAAAATCAAATGCTTCTTGTGTGGCGAAATGGGTCATTATGCCACACAGTGTCCTATCAAGAAGAGACAAAGACGAGAAGCATGATCCCCAAGCCACACCTGCCAGGATCGATGAGGAGGTGTTCGCCATGATAGCTCATATGCCTCCAGAAGGGAGGTGGGCTAACTTGGAGTTGTAGACCCAGAGATCTACAGAATGGGAAAGCTCCTTGAGGAGTGCACCTCTTGGATCAATACCTTGCTACAGGAGCCCAAATTTGATGTAGCAGGATGGATGACTGCTAGTTGGTGTAGAGGAGTGCAAAAGTGATAGTGCAATTGTTAGTAGCGCCAGTACTTGAGCAGTGCAGAGCAGAGTTGGCAGTAGTGCAAGAAAGCACAACGCAGGAGTCAGGAGCAGTACAACAGCTTTAGAGGGACAACGCAGAGTTTAGCAACAATCAGATCTTCAGTATCGAGATGCATCATGCTGAGCACTTGTTCAAATTTGGATATTTTTTAGTTGCAGTAAGAAACATTATTGCAGTGCAATAGCAGTTGGCAGTGGTAGGGTCAGCAACAACATGTATGCAGAATTTGAGAGGGAGTTGCACTACGGATGCAGTGTTAATAGTGGCAGTATCAGCATCAATACAGATGTAGTGTAAATTTATGTAGATGTTCTATGCTTGATGCAACTTTACTTTCCCTTCAATATTAGATAGCAATCACATAAATAATAAAGTAAAATGTTGATACAACATACTAGTAGATCGACAAAAAACAAGCCAGAAATATATAAGTGTGTTGGTGCGTTACGGCAGTCAATAGGATGCTTCAGCCAGCAAATTCTCAATATGGTCAGCCAACCAGCAATGTCACATAACCCTCTAGGACAGCCAAACAGTCAACCCAAAAGTCAATGGTCAACGCAAACAATAACAGCAACTAGGTCAACGCTGAAAAGTCAAAGTCAACGTCTTGCCTAGGAAATAGTGCCAGAAAATGCGGATAAGGGAAATTGAGATTTTGGGAGAGTTTTGGGTCGATTTGACCTTGCGTTGACCAAAGTCAACGTTGGTCAAACTTTGCTGCAGAAACCCTAGACTGAAAAACAGAAAGTGCTGCTGCCAGATTTCCCACGTGTGGAGAGAGAAGAGACTCCAAGTGATTGAACCAATCAGAGAGAGAATGCGTGAGGATGAGATGAGTGAAATGTCCTCCAACGTTGACCTTATTTATATCCATCATTGAGGGTGTGTGACACATCTGCTGGGGCATAAAACCTTAAGGTCGACCTGCACATATTTTGAATAGATTAAAAATAAATTCAAAATAAATGTTTTGCTCATCGGATCAATATGATCTTTAGATCGATCTTGCACCTCTCCGAAAGAGGAACCCAACAAAAATATTGGTATCTTCATCTGAGCATCACAACATGGAGTTTGGACCTAGTTGTCCAAAATTAATATTCCCTCTCAACTAGGGAGAACTCCATCCACCTGTGCAATCCAAACATCGTGCATCATCCCGTCGTAACTTGCTTTGTTGGCTTCTTTATTTCAGAACAGAAGTGGGTCAGTCACAAAGACATCATTACTGGCTGAGAGATTCGACCCAGAGGTCTGAAACTTCTATAGGACTCACAAAGAGTCTCATACCAACCCGAAGTTGGTTTATCTGACCCGAAGTCAGTAGGAGGTCGAAACCTCACTAGACTTGATCACAGATCAAGTGGTTGGACCGTGCCATCCTAGATAGAGAGTATGGCAATCTCTGATGCGTCCATCAGTCTTTGCTACTAGTCTCTAGCTTTTCCCACCTCATTGGCCAAATGAGAGGTACTTCCCATGAGCCCTGAACTCAATAGGTAGGATGCATACGGAGCACAGATAATGAGAGCTGAACCAACTCAATCATCACAACGGTGGGGCAGAAGCACACCGACAAGGTTCGGCAAGCCTAGCCTTGTGGTTGCTTATAGCTACGAGAAGTTATCCCCAAATCCCCCTAAAGCTCACAGAGCTCATCATCCAACAGGACCCTCAGAATAGGGTCATTCCACGATACCAAGGTTCTCACGGAAGGTTAGGAACTTGACTTTCCCCAGGGGCTTTGTGAGAATATCCGCGACCTGCTCATCAGTTCCTATATGATCGAGCCTTACGGTGCCTCGCTGAACCATATCCCGGATAAAGTGGTACCTGAAGGCTGATATCAATATGCTTGGATCGATCGTGGAACACGGGATTCTCGAACAATCGAATCCCACTCTGGTTATCACAGAGTATCACGGTGGTATATAGCACATGCCCGAACAGCTCACTGAAGAGCTTTCGCAACCAGACTGCTTCACAACAGGCCATACTCGTTGCAATGTATTCGGCCTCCTCGGTGCTCGAAGCCACCGACTTCTGCTTCCTGCTCATCCATGATATCGAAGCAGAACCAAGTGTGAAGTAGCATCTCGATGTGCTCTTACGATCCACCACACTGCCAGCTCAATCGACATCAGTATAACCAAGGAGTGTCACGCTCCTGGCAGTGTATCTCAGCCCATGGTTTATCTGCCCCAAAGATATCTCAGAATATTCTTGGCACCAACCCAGTGAGTGTGATGAGGGTCAACCATCTGTTGACTCAGTGTTCACTGCAAAACATATGTCCGGATGGGTGTTCACTAAGAACATTAGGGCCCCTACGAGTTGACGATACTCAGTAGGATTTGCTAACACGGGCCCAGCAACGTTGCCACTCAACTTCTTAAAGTTGAGCTCCATCGGTGTCGACACGGACTTACAGTCCACCATACCAAATCTTTCAAGAAGCTTCACAATGTATTTTCCTTGAGAAAGGAAAATCTCGCCAGGTCTCTACTAGACCTCCAGGCCTAGGAAGTAGTGCATCAATCCCAGGTCCTTCATCTCGAACTCAGCAATGAGCTCCCTCTTGCACTGATGAATGAGAGGGTCAACACCTGTCAGGAAGAGGTCATCCACATACAACACTAGAATGAGAGGCTTCTCTCTATCAAACGTGAAGTAAAGGTTCAGATCAACATTATTACGAGTGCAGCCCAGCTTCATCATGTAGCTATCTATCCTCTCGTACCCAGCTTTGGGTGCTTGCTTCAGCCCATAGAGGGCTTTCTTCAATTTGTAGACATGGGTGTCCCGTTCTTGGATTTCGAACCCCAGAGGTTGCTCTACATACACCTCTTCCTTTATCGCACCATGCAGAAATGCAGTCTTCACATCCATCTGATGAAGACTCCATCCTTGCGTAGCAGCAAGGGCTATGATAGATCGAATGGTGGTATATCGGGCCACAGGTGCAAATATGTCATCATAGTCTATGCCTTCCTTTTGAGAGAAGCCACGGGCAACGAAGCTTGCCTTGAACTTTTCAGCACTTCCATCAGATCCATGCTTGATCTTGTAGAGCCATTTCGAGGTGACAACTGCTTTGTCCTCTGGTCTTGGAACCACATCCCAGACATCCTTCTTCATTATGGACTCATACTCTTCATGCATAACATCCTTCCAGACTTAATGCTTTACGGATTCCTCAAAAGATCCAGGCTCAGATTGTACAATAGTACTCATGGTTGCTAGATACCCTTGGCATCTACTCGGCTTCTTGCTTTCACGGAATGTCCCCCTTGGGGCCATATGTCCCTCGGCATCCTCGAGAGTGTCCGTGAGCCATGATGGTCTCTTCCCTAGTGAAGGAGGTGGATCAATCGGGTCCATCGGTCCTTCAGCATCGGGCATCGTCTCATCCTTCGGTTCTTGATTTCCACGCCTTGCTTCATGATCTTCCTCAAATCTAGGAAGATTGACTACTTTCCTCAGGGAAACATCTTCGTCAAAAGTGACATCGTGCCATATCTCCACTTCCCTTTGACCAGGCACATAGACTCTATAGGCCTTCGAAGTTTCGCTGTAGCCCATAAACATTCTCTTCTTCCCAGAAGCATCCAGCTTGCTCCTCTTCTCTTTCGGCACATGAAAATAAACAGGACATCCAAAAACTCTAAAATGTGAGACGTCAGGTTTCTTACCAGAGAAAACCTCTTTGGGAGTTTTGGAGTCCAAAGCAAAATGCGGGCATCGGTTTTGTATGTACACAACAATGTTCACAGTTTCTCCCCATAGAAACTTCGGTAGACCCTGGTCACATAGCATGGCACGGGCAGCTACCACAATGGTCCTGTTCTTTCGTTCAGCAACGCCATTCTGCTCAGGAGTATAGATAGTTGCAGTCTCCCTCTTGATGCCAACTTCTCTGCAAAAGTTCTTGAACTAGTTCGTCTCATATTCAGTGCCATTATCAATCTTCAATATCTTGATCGTCTTCCCTGTCAGATTTTCCACCAAGGCTTTGAAGGTACGGAACCACATGAAAGCCTCATCCTTCTTCTTCAAGAAGTATATCCAGGTTTTGCAAGGGAAGTCATCTATGAATGTCATATAATAAGAACATCCTCCCAAGGATGTCACAGGCAACATACCAGACAGATCAGAATGTACTAATTGCAAGACATCAGATGTCTTTGTGACGCTTGAGGGGAAAGGTCCCCTTGTATGCTTTCCTTCGGCACCTTGACATACACCTTCATGATTATTTGAGAACTCGGGCATCCCCATCACTACCTTCCTTGCTTCGGGAAGGGCCTTGTAGTGAAGGTGTCCAAACCTCTAGTGCCATAGTTCAGTCTGTCGGATAGTATCACATGTCATCGCTCCCAGTGGACTTCCTCCAACCTGGTAGAGTGTATCAACTCTAAACCCAATCGTGATAGCTTCCTTGAAGCTCTTCTTCCACATGCGCACCTTTCCATCAGTGAATGCCACATTGAAACCTTTGTCTTCCATGGTCGATATAGACACAAGGTTCTTCTTCAAATTAGGTACATAGAGTACATCCTGCAAGCGGAGGACTTGACCTTGAGACAAGTGGAGGGTCACAGTCCCTGTCCCTTTCACGGGATATGTGGTATTATCTCCAAGGATAATTTCTAGATCAGTATCCTTCTCAACTATATCAGAGAGTGCTTCCTTGAACCCAGTGATGTGCCTTGAGGCACCACTATCTATCAACCAGACATCCATAGTATTGGGTGGAGATGCAACAGAGAGGGCAGATACAAGAATGAATTCATTTATTTTATCAACAACATTTGATTCCTCATACCTGGCATTTCTCGACCTTTTGAAAGGTTCACCATTTCCGCCGGAGGGAACCTTCCTCTTTCCCTTGAACCTGTTGTTCCTTTGATTGCCATTCCTCCGGTTGTTGTTGTTGTCATCACCATCGGGAGAATCCTTCTTGAAAGGGAATTCTCTAGCATAGTGACATGGCCTATGACAAGTGTAACACTTGCCCTTCTTTCCTTGGGCCCCTGCTCTTCCTTTGTTCTTTGGACCACCAAATTTCTTCTTTCTAGAATGAACAACGTAGGCAACATTTCCTTCATTTTCATACTCCTTCATTCTTGTCTCTTCTTGAACACATCTCGATAGTACTTCGTCAAAGTCAGGTATCACATTATTATTGAGAATGGTAGTGTTGAACACATGCCATTCGGATGAGAGCCCGCTAAGTGCGGTGAGTACCATCTCTCAATCAGCTATTGTCTCCCCAATAGCTAGCAAATTGTTCCTGATCTTGGTCAGCTTCATAAAATATGATTGAATAGACTCATCCCTGCCTTTCTTCAGATTCTTCAATTGATTCTTGAAGAATAGGACTTGATTCACATTGTTGGCCTTGAACATGTGGACCAACTTATCATACATCTCTTTGGATGTGCCCAGCTTAGAGATGTAGGCAACTAGACTCTTGTGAAATGAGTCCCTGATCATCAGCTTTGCTTTGATCTCCCCCTTCTTATACTTTGTTTTGGCAACAACAGTTGCAGTGGATGGAGGCTCTTGGACTTTACCCTGCACATAGTCCATGACATCTTGGTCTTCCAACATGAGATCCAATGTCATCTTCCAAGCATGGAAGTCATCCTTCCCAGTCAATTTGTCATCAGCCTTGAAGCCATTGTAGTTTGAGGAACCCATCGTCTTCTTTGGTGATTGCTACAAATTAGGGCTTTGTCTTCACCTCAGCTCCGATACCATGTAAATTTATGTAGATGTTCTATGCTTGATGCAACTTTACTTTCCCTTCAATATTAAACATCAATCACATAAACAATAAAGTAAAATGTTGATAGAACATACCAGTAGATCGACAAAAGATAAGCCAGAAATATATAAGTGTGTTGGTGCATTACGACGGTCAACAGGATGCTTCAACCAGCAAAGTCTCAATATGGTCAGCCAACCAGCAATGTCACACAACCCTCTAGGACAACCAAATAGTCAACTCAAAAGTCAACCCAAAATTCAACGCTGTCAGTCAATGATCAACGCAACCAGTGGCAGCTAGGTCAACGCTGAAAAGTCAAAGTCAATGTCTTGCCTTGGAAATAGTGCCAGAAAATGCGGATTAGGGAAATCGAGATTTTGGGAGAGTTTCGGGTCGATTTGACCTTGTGTTGACCAAAGTCAATGTTGGTCAAACTTTGTTGCAGAAACACTAGACTGAAAAACAGAAAGTGTTGCTGCCAGATTTCCCACGTGTGGAGAGAGAAGAGACTCCAAGTGATCGAACCAATCAGAGAGAGAATGTGTGAGGATGAGATGAGTGAAATGTCCTCCAATGTTGACCTTATTTAGATCCATCATTGAGGGTGTGTGACACATCTGCTGGGGTAGAAAACCTTAAGGCCGACCTGCACATATTTTGAATAGATTAAAAATAAATTCAAAATAAATGTTCTGCTCATCGGATTAAGATGATCTTTAGATCAATCTTGCACCTCATCGAAAGAGGAACCCAATAAAAATATTGGTATCTTCATCTGAGCATCACAACATGGAGTTTGGACCTAGTTGTCCAAAATTAACATGTAGCATTTGCATAGAGTTAGTGGGTAGCAGTGTAAGACATCAACAACGCGGAGGGAGATGTTGCAGAATCAGAGAATTTATCAGCAGGGGGTAATTGGATTGTCTGGAAAGGAATCCAGATATTGTATTCAGAATTACTACTACATAATATATAAACCCTCAGCTGCTACACCAGTGTTCTCACATTGTGTTTTTTCGGGTGCATTAGTCCAAAAACAACTGTGTTAGATGTGTCTATGCTTTGATCTTGTTCAGCTTTATTTCTGCACTTGTATTTTTCCGCAGTTTATTTAATGTTGGTTGTAGTGTGTTTAATTTGATGTTGTCATAGTAATAAAATGATTAATTAATTTATCAGTTAGAAGAATTAATACCAGTTGCTGCAATAGGATTCCAAATCTCAGAATTTTGACAATCGGGCCTCTCTAGGGTTAGAATTTAACTCTGGAGCATCAGAAAAGTTGTTTGTAAATTTTTCACAGACATTCCTCTTTAGAAGAGAGATATGGAAAGACTTTGAGAGAATTTTTTCCTTGGGAAATTCCTAGCCGGGGAATTCTATTTTTCGAGAGCTGAGCAACAATTTTGGGTGGCAGATCTACCATCTCCAACAAGGAGTACGTAAGCTAGTCCAGCGCTGTGCAGAGGAGACAGAGATGGAGCTAGATTCGATATTTTCAATCGGCAGAAATGGCAGCAAACAGGCTGAGAGATCAAGATCGTTTGGAGGGAGCCTCCAACTATGTGATCTGGCAGGCAAGGATCAAATGCCTACTAGATGAGCATGATCTCAAGCTCTTCGTTGAAGGTCTGGTGATTGTTCCAATAGATGCAGATCCTCTGAAGGAACACAAGAAGAATATGGCTAAGGCAAAGTGCCTGATCCTTGATGGAGTAAGGGATCATGTCGTGTGTCACATAGCTAGCAAATAAACAACTAGAGAAATGTGGCAGTTCTTGGAGAAGCTATATCAAGGATCTTCCGAGCAGCGAAAGATGTATCTGGAAGAGAAGATGCGGAGTACTAGGATGAAGAAAGGTGAGCACTTTGCTCCATTTCTGTCTAGACTTTAGGAGAACCAAGATCAGCTGTCAGTTGTAGGATCAGCTCCTCAGGCCACTGAGATGGTCAGATTGGCTCTCAACTCAGTGTCCAAAGACTATCAGGTCTTTTTCTAGAGCATCCTGGGCATAGAGAATTTGTCGGACTGGGAGTAATTTGTCTGCACTACATGTTCTAATGGGAGCATGGGAGGAGGCATGGCCACCACTACTACATATGTGTTCTCTTTTGAGGTGGGTCATGAGATTGATATTCATCCATCCAGGTCCAGCGCAGATGCCAAATGATATATGCTGAAATCGGGCCACAAACTCCCCGGAAAATCTCCCACTGATAAAGACTGAACCTCCACACCGAATCTCACTGAATCTCCTGCGGAAAAACCCCGCAATAGAATACCTCCTCCAAGAACTGCGTCCTCTCTCCTAGGGACTGCGCAGTCACCCAAAAGAAGCCCAGCTCCTCCGCAAATCAACAACCAAATCCTCCGCTGAAAACTGTAGGAAAGACCTTGCCCGAGCAGGCACTCGAAGTCCCCCGGGGCTAAGGGCGAGATCTCCGACCGGAGACACTCAATCGCACTAAACAGTGCTGCAGACAGGCTAAATAGCCAGCGTGCTCAAGAAGACAGAAGTCTAGCTCAAATATCATCAACAACAAGAATGCCAAATGAAATGGCTTTCCCACCTTTTATAACGCTAGCTCTCCTCAAAACCCTAACGTGGTCCCCGTCTCTCCACGTGCTCCTCATAAGTCTGCGCAAATGCTCCTAGAGGCTACGTGAGGCCTCCCTCATATGTAGTGTGGACCCCCAAGGCTCCCCTTTAAGTTATAACATTGCTCCTACTAGGGAAGCACTTTATTTTATTTAAGTGAGTTGACCCCTCTTTTCTCACTTTTATTTATTAATTAACTATAGGCGGCAACACTATACAAAAATCAAATATTCCAATTAGCTATTGCTAATTAGGAATATTACATGCTTTGAGGGAATTTTCTTCCTCAGGGATTCCTAGCCAGGGAATTCAAATTTTCGAGACCTGAGTAGCAGTATTGAGCGGCAGATCTACCATCTCCAGCAAGGAGTGCGTAGGCCAGGCCAGAGCTGCGCAAAGGAGAGAGGGAGCCAGTTTGAATTTTTTTTTTTCAGCCAACAAAGATGGCAACAAGCGGGCTAAGAGATCAAGATTAGTTGGAGGGCGTCTCCAACTATGTGATCTTTCAGCAAAGGTTCAAATGCCTACTGGATGAGCATGATCTCAAACTCTTCATCAAAGGTGTGGTGGTTGTTCCAGTAGTTGCAGATCCTCTGAAAGAATATAATAAGAATATGGCTAAGGCAAAGCGCCTGATCCTCGACGGAATGAGGGATTATGTCGTGTGTCACATATCTAGCAAAGCTATAGCTAGAGAAATGTGGCAGGCTTTGGAGAAGCTATATCAATGATATTCCTAGCAGCGGAAGATGTATCTGGAGGAGAAGATGCAAACTACTAGGATGCAAAAGGTGAGCACATTAACTTGTTCCTGGTTAGACTTCACGAAAATCGAGATCAGCTAGCAGCTGTGGGATCAGCTCCTCATGCCACAAAGTCAGATTGGCCCTCAACTCAGTGTCTGTAGAATATCAAGTCTTTTTCTAGAGCATCCTGGGCAGATAGAATTTGTCGGACTGGGAGTCAATGTGGGCAGCTCTTCAGCAAGAAGAGATGAGGAGGGACTTACTCAAGTGTCAACTTGAGGGCAGAAGTAGCAGCGGGAGGAAAACTAAGGAGGGGGAGGATAATGTGGCCCTTGCATCAAAGGGGCAGCAGGAGGAAGAAGGACCTTTCCAAGATCAAATGCTTTCGGTGTGGCGAGATCGGCCATTGTGCCACATAGTGTCTTCTGAAGAAAAGAGACAATGATGAGAAGCATGATCCACAAGCAACACCTGCCAGGATCAATGAGAAGGAGTTTGCCATGATATCCCATATACCTCCAGTAGGGATGTAGGGTCACTTGGAATTGTAGACCCAAAGATCTATAGGATGGGAAAAATCCTTGAGGAGTCCACCTCTCGGATCAACACCTTGCTACGAGAGCCCAAATCAGATGTAGCAGGATGGATGAGTGCCAGTGGGTGTAGAGGAGTGCATAAGTGACAACATAGTGGTTAGCAGTGCCAGAGTCTGAGCAGCATAGAGTAGAATTGGCAGCAGTGTAGTGAGGCACAATGTAGAGTCAACAGCGATGCAACAGCTTCAGAGGGTCAGCGCAAAAGCTAGCAGCAGTCAGATCTTCAGTATCGAGACACATCAAGCTGAATACTTGTACAATTTTGGATGTTTTTCTATTGCAATAAGCAACAATATTGTAGTGCAGTAGCAATTGACAGTGGCAGGGTCAGCAGCAGCACAGATGCAGAATATGAGAGGGAGTTGCAGTACGGATGCAGTGTTGATAGTGGCAGTGTCAGCAGCAGTACAAATGCAGCGTTTGCGCAGAGTTGGTGGGCAGCAATGTCAGACACAGTGTTGCAGGAAACGTCCCCCCCCCCTCCCGGCTCCAATGCTCGATCTGCGTCCCATATGGAATCGTATGGGATTCGCTGTATGAAACGCGGATCGAAAAAAATTGCGATTCCTGGAATTTCTGAAACGTTTTGCCGGATCCGCGATTCTGTACGGCAGATCGACGTTTCATACAGCGGATTGGCATACGGAAATGCCGCGCTTCGGAGGCGGATCCGTATGGATTGCGAACAATTCCGTACAACGGCATACGGATCCGGTTTGCACGCTAAAAAAAGTGACTTTTTTTATTTTTCATTTTTTTTCTTTAGTTGGTTTAGTGGGTGGGTTAGTGTTGAGTTAGGGATAGGATGAAAAAGATAAATGCTCACTTTCACCTCTCATTTGCTCACTTGTGTTTTTGGAGAGCTTGGAGAAGAGAGGATAAGAGAGCTTGGAGAAAAGAAGAGAAAGAGAAGAGAAGAGAGTTTGGAGAAGAGAGAGTTGAAGAGAGCTTGGAGGAGTGAAGGAGGAGGAGCTTGGAGGAGTAAAGAAGGGCTTCCATCCACAAGAGCTAAAGAGGTAAGTGCAAACCCCAAACTTTCACATTTTTTTGTCATTGTTTTTTGTATTTTTTCTCTCTCTCCTACACTTTCCCATTCTTTTTTCTCGTTCATTCATTTGGGGGTTGTCCACCACCTATATTCATATTCAAAGATGATGTTTTTTTAGCTTCTATGTATCATTCCACTCTTGGTTTTCATGATGGTAAGGAGGAGTAGAAATAGAAGAGAAGAACATGAATAAGAACAACATAGTGGTCCCCATATGAGTGACACAATGTATGATGAGGAGGAAGGGGATGATTTTGATGAAAACATTGAAACACCAGAGGGGAAAGCTGCATTGACACCCTTGTGGAACTATGTGACCAAACTTGAAGGGGGGAAAGGTGGTGGAAGCTACAAGTTTGTTCCCTCATGGTTGTCATGGAAGAAAACCATATAGTGGTTCATATACCCGTGTGAGGAGGCATCTTTGTGGGGTGATGGACAGTGATGAAAAAAAGGGTGTTGTGGGCATAGCAATTTTCCCAAAGGTTTCAAATGAACAAAGAAGAAAATATATCCAAATAGAGGAGGCTGCACAACAAAAAAACAAGAAACAAAAAACTCAATCTGAATCAAGTGCAACCTCTAGATTTGGTAGCTCATCTCCTCATGGTATTTCTATAAGCTCTGGAGGTAAAAAAACAATAGTGGATTTCCTTAATGTTGTCGGGAGGGATGATGTGGATGGAAAGATAGTCTGATTTCTTTGTGCTTGCGGTGTACCATTCAATGTGTTTTTCTCTCCCTATTGGCATGAAATGGTAAAGGCCATCAATGAAGCCCCAAAAGGATACAAGTCCCCCAACTATGAGAAAGCTATAACAGTGTTATTAGAAAGAGAAAAAGGAAAGGTTCAAATAACTTTGACACGTTTTACAAATGAGTGGGTGGATAGTGGGGTATCCATTGTATCAAATGGGTGGAAAAATATTAGAAACCAACATTTGATAAATGTTCTTGGTGTTTCTGCTAGTGGTGCAGTGTTTATTACATATCATGATCCCTCCTTTATCAGTGCAACTTCCCAAAACATTGCAGATCTCCTATTGCAATCAATCAAAGATGTTGGTCATAGTAAAGTGGTTCAAGTGATCACAGATAATGTAGCAAATTGTAAGGGCGCAAGAAGAATTATTGAGCGTACTTATCCACACATATTTTGGTCATGGTGCACACATTGAACCTTTTGATGCATGATATTGTGAAGCATAAAGAATGTGGGTGGATTAATGAGCTTTACAAGAGAGGGAAGCAAATCATTAAATTTATCACAAGGCATACAAGGGTAAACTACTTCTATGGCACTGACTCCAAGTTGCAGTAGCTTAAACTTGCAAAAACAAGATCTGCAAGTTATTACCTCACCTTTAGGCGACTAGTGAAGGTGAGACAAGCTTTAACTAATATGGTCACTGTTGAATCATGGGAGGAAATTAACACTGATAGAGATGGTGCTAATGTAACCAAGGACACTCTTCTTAACATGTACTTTTGGTCATAGGTTAAATATGTTTTGCAATTCACCAAACCAATTTATTACATGATCAAGTTTGCAGATTCATATTGGCCAATAATTGGGGAGGTGTATGAGCAAATGGATAACATGTTGGGGCAGATTAAAGATATTGTTGAGCCTAGAGATATCACCTTGTATAGTTATATTCGTGCAGAGGTGGAAAGACGATGGGATATGCTAAATGTTCCATTGCATGCATTAGCATATGTTTTGACACCTAAATACTATCATCCATCATGGCTTTCAATGTAATATCCCCAACGGGAAATAAACAGTAATACACAGAAAAACAACAAGCAGCTATATAGAACAAAATGCCGGAACTAGAATATGGAACAAATACACATAAAATACCAGAACGCTAAGCCATTTTATTAATCTGAGAATACATGTATAGGGTACAAAGATAATCAGAATGAGTGCACCTATCCTTGCTCTAGGCAAGTGGAGACTCTCTCAGAATAAGAAATGGCTGCAACAGAGACTGCGTCCTAGCTGTCTGAAGAAACTGCCGTAGAAAACTGCTGCTGCAATGTACTGGAACTAGGGGCTGATCCCCACACCGGAATGAGCTGAAAACTGGAAGGCTAGCTGAACTCAACCCTCCGGACAAAACCCAGAAATCGTGAAGCAAATGCTCCACCTCCGAAAATCCACCAAATAAACCCCCTCCAGAGAAAACGTTGTCTCTCCCAGGAACAGCGCAGAAGCCCAAGAAAACGCTGGGAAAAGGGGCCCAAACTCTCCTACAAAACCACCAGCTGAAACAACAACCTCCCAATGCTAGAAAACGCTGAAACCACAGCCAAACCACCTCACAACAACGCTGCACAACAATGACTGCGTCCTCCCTAACTGAAACTGCGTCCTCTCTCCTAGACTGCGCAGTCACTCAAGGGGCAGCTCCTCTGCAAAACGTCCACCAGAAATCCACTGCAAATCACCAACTGAAACTGAAGGAAAAACCTTGCTCGATCAGGCACTCGAAGTCCCCCGGAGCCAAGGGCGAGATCTCCGACAGGAGACACTCAGTTCACACTAAACAATGCTGCAGACCGACTAAACAACCATCGTGCTGAAGTAGACAGAAGTCTAGCTCTCAATATCAATATCATATCAACAATGCCAAATGGAGTGAAAACCCCACCTTTTATAGTGCTAGCTCCCTCAGAAACCCTAACTGCGTCCTCCCTTCTCCTTGACCTGCGCAGTTACCTTAGGGTCAGCGTGAGGCCTTCCCTCATGTGTGTGTGGACCCCCAAGGCCACCCCTTCAAGTCACAACGTTCATCAACTAGGAAAGCACTTTATTTTATTAAGTGAGTTGACCCCCTAATTCTCACTTTATTTATTAATTTAACTAAAGGCGGCAAAACTATACAAAAATGAAATATTCCAATTAGCAGTGCTAATTAGGAATATTACATTCAACACCAGCACCTGGGGGGGAGCAAGAGAAAACCAAACCTAGATCTAGAGGTTCTAGAAAAATATATGATTGGATTGGCTAGATTAGTCCCTGATGAGGAGGCTACCTTGGTACATAAACAGTTGAGTAACTATACGCTTTCCACTGGTCCATTTGGGAGCATGCATGCAATTAGAGATCGAAAGACTTTTTCTTCTATTGAGTGGTGGAACATGCATAGAGGCACTACTCCAATTCTACAGACTTTGGCATTGCAGGTGCTATCATAGGTGGTAAACACTTCTTCTGCAGAGAGGTGTTGGAGCTCTTATTCTTTCATCCACAATGTTAAAAGGAATAGGTTGAGTTTAGACCGGGCAAAGAGCTTGGTTTATGTTCATTACAACTTGCGGCTGTTGTCCCATTATTGTGATGATGCAAAGATTAATAAAGGCCTTAAGGCTTGGGACAGGTATCCAGAGGAGGTCAATTTGGAGGATGGAGTGTTGCGATTAGAGAAATTAGAAGATGCTCTTATTCATGATGATGATGATCGAGTTGACATGCCACCTCCAATTGGTCCCTTGCTTTCTAGGTTCCATGGTTCAACACCAATAGCAGGGGCTTCATCTTCATCAATTGCAATGCCAGTGCCACAACTTCCACATCCACCATCTTCTTCATTGCCACCATGCCCACCACGTGGAGGCCCACCACCACGTACTCTTCGTGGTGGAAGGAGGAGAGCTTAGTAGATATTTTCACAATTTACTTCTTTTGTCATAGATTAAACTTGTAGGCTTGTTGTGAATTTGAACTTTTTTGTCTTGGTGGTGGCCAAGTGGCCTATTTTGTAAGCATTATTATTTGAATTTTGGACATGACTAATGTTGACAGTTGCTAACTTGATAGATAATATGCTTTATGTTTTATAATATGGTTAAATGTTTTATGTTTTACAATATGCGGCATGCTTAAATGTTTTATGTTTTATAGTATGCTTAAATGTTTTATCATGCTTAAATATTTGATGTATGTTTGTAATTGCTAGGATCTAGAATCTAGATGGTTGATGCTCAAATAATTAATTACTGATGTACAATGGAATCATGGATGTCATATCTATCTTGATTTATGTAAAAATATGCATGTTTTCATGTCTTCTACAACTAATATGGTATTTGGGATGTTTGTTTTAAATATAAATGCAAAAAAATATAATATATATATATATATATATATACTAGAAGCTTCCAAAACGCTTCGCTTCCTAAAATTTTTGGAAAATGACGCTTCTGCGTCCCCGCTTCCAAAAAACGTTCCCACTTCGTCCCCACTTCGTGTAACGTTGGTTAGACATCAACAACGCAGAGGGAGATGTTGCAGAATCAAAGCATTACTCAGCAGGGGGTATTGCTAGAGCACATTACTCGCTAAGAGGGAGTGTTGATTTGTGGTATCATCAAATGTGCTCTAAGTCTCAAAATTTGCAGGGAGTCTTAGACACATGTATTCCAGAGAACCCAAAAATTGTTTTGGAAAATTGCACCCAAGTTGTATTTTATTAAAAGAATTAATTATTTTAAAAGGACCCTAAGTCCTTACTTAGGAAAATAAAATAATTAAAGTGAATTAATAGAATATGGGTGTGAATGTTCTAGAAAAAGCAGATCAAGTCAAAATTTAATCTTAACCGTTGATTAGAGATTTAATCTCGGTCGTTGAAATTTCAACAAGAAGATTATAACAAGGGCTTGAAGGGTCATTTGGAAAATACACAGTAAGGATCAAGAGATCGAATTTCTGAAGTGAGTAATGCTCAGAGGAAATATCGATCACAAGATTCTTTGCAGAGATAGGTAGAGTAATTCCAGTTGGAAAGTCTATTCTTGTAATATCCCCAAAGGGAAATAACCAGTAATAAACAGAAATGCACT